>JASFAX010003340.1:0-42785 GCA_030737875.1 Allium sativum | reverse complement strand
CTGCATATACGAGGAAAAAATAGAAATCACGTAAAGGGGCAACGAGGTAAAAATAAAATTCACGAAGGAGCTTTTCGTGGAATGTATATTAATCTGGTCCAGTTTTGCGTGGTTTTTTTAGAATCAACGTAGGTGGTATACGCTACTGTAGTTTATTTAGTGTCAACCCAGTTACGAACTGACAGTACGTGGAATAATTAATTACAACGCAGAGTTAGTACGTGGAAAATACGATATCCACGTATTGCCCCCAAGTGATTAGTATATAATCCACGTATGTCTTATACGCTACTGCGGTTTATTTAGTATCAACCCTGTTACGCACTGACAGTACGTGGAATAATTATTTACAATGTATAGACACTACGTGGTAAATACTCTATCCACGTTTTATCACTTCGTGATTTGTATATAATACACGGAGCGTCTTTACGTGATTACTTTATAACTCACGTAGTTCATCTACGTTGTAACTGTAAAAATTGAAAAAAAAAAATTCAAAACTTCATGAGTTAACAGACCAATTCACAGACTGTAACACCCCGTAATTTTATAACATTAAAATTCACAAATTAAAGTATACTTAATTTTTAGAAAAGAATTAAGTGAAATGGGTTGCGCAGAGAAATATATATATATATTGATATATATATATATATAAATTAAAAAATAAATAAATAAATATGCGAAAAAGTTCAAAACAGCGAATTGGGAGGGGGGAATGACCGAACCGGCCCATTTTTGAGGTCGACCCAAGCTCCGCTGGGTCGACTAGGGGTTAATCCAGGGTGTTTGGCTGTCAACCCGTGGGACGATTCGCTCAAATGCAGATTTTGCATTTGGTTGGTTCTCATGGTTCAGGGTTAATCTAATGGTCCTAAAAAACTTCCTACACCTATAAATACATCCTAATGCTAACCCTAAACCTAATTAAAATTGAAACTAAAGCCGTTATGCCGTCGCCATGGAACTCAGTGTAGCCGCCGCCAACTAAAGAGGAAGATAGCTAATCAATTCAACCTAATTCAAGCTTAGAGCTTCAACAACGAATCAACTAACGTCACTAAAACAATTCTGCATCAAGTTTGATCAATTGTTCATAATTCTTTAACCACGAAAGGCAAGTTCGATTTCTCTAATCAAGAAAATTATTAAATTAAGTAAGATTAGATATAATTGTGGATTATATGGATATGATGTGAATTATTGACCGTATGATATGATTATGTTGTTAAATTGTGATGTTATCATACATGTTGTAAAGTTATGATCTATGTTGTAATTCTATGATTGGCTTATGTATAATCAAATCATCATGTTGTTTAAATGCTAGTTTGGTTATGTTGATTCATATGATAGATCATATGTATGTATGCAAGTTTAGATGTTGATTTAGACATAAATCACATGCAAGTTAGTAAAGATTATGACATCTATTTTAGATCAAAAATTAGGCTATGACATGTATGAGTTATATGCTAAATCTTTACATGCTAGTTTATATGTTTAGAGGTAAATTTACACCATTGTTATGTTGCATAAATCACATATGCAAGTTTATATAAAAATATGAGTTTGGAATATGAATCATGTTATGCAAGTTTGTGGTTATTGCCTATGTAAATTTTGTGATGAAAATCTTATTCATAACATGCAGGTTCATACCTTTTAGGCCTATGTTTAGATCTATGATTTTATGCAAGTTATGTGGTAAATTCTCATATGCAAGTTAGGCCTATTTTGTATGTTATGTGAATATGTGGTGTTTTTTCCTTTTTCATGTGTTAGACTATTTCTTAGTCTATCATATATTCTATGCGAACGGACGCCGCGGGGGTTATGGGAAAAATATTGATTATGTTAATAAATGTGAATTGGCATGTAATAGCCTTAAAAGAGGCATATATGTAAATTGAGATATTAATTGGCAAAGTGATATATGGACATAATTAATGTGAATTATGGTCATAAAGATAATTGGAATTTTATTAACATATTTGATTAGGAATAATTAATCCAAATATGGGATGAAAATATTGATTATGTTAATAAATGTGAATTGGCATGTAAATGAGGCATATAACGAATTTGAGATATTAATTAAGGTGAATTGCCTTAAAAGGCGAAAATTTTAATGAAGGCATTAATTGGAAAATTAATGTGTAGTAATGGACATAGTTTAATTATGGACATAGATTAATTTGAATTTGAATAGGGATATTAAATATTGGGAATTGGCACAAATGCCTAAAAAGGCATGAAATTAATTTGAGATGTAAATTGGTACAATTTATGTACCATAAATAGTGGACATAATTAAGGTGACATATTTATACATAAATAAATATGGAAATGATTTGTAATTTGAATAGGGAAAGTAATTCAAATATTGGGGGAAATTAATTATGTATAATTAATTGCCTAAGACACGAGGTTGGACTTATTTGTGGTGTAAGACTGCCCGGACCCGCCTGGCAAATCCAGCAGCCACAAATGGTAGCCCAATGTGAGAGTTCAAAGGCCTAAACTAAATGCGTAACAATTGTATGGACACGAGGTTAGGCTCGTTTGTGGTGTAAGACTGCCCGGACCCGCCCGGCAAATCCAGCAGCCACAAATGTCAGTCTAATGTGAGAGGTCCTACAGGGGTTACGATAGTAATAAATTAAGAAACACTTAACCAAAGTAAATATATAGTGGGACATGAGGGGGTTAAGTGGGTGCCTTGGGTGGCATGAGGAATTTAGTGGGTGACATGTGGGTGACATGAGGATGTCATGAGAAATACGATTAGAAAAATGGAGTAATTTGAATATAAACAATTATGACATGTAATTCAAATTATTGGATAAAATAGGTATTGACACCTATGAAGGGAAAGGTTTTAATTAATTGATTAATTAATTAAAAATGGACATGGTAAATGAAATGGACTACTTAACCAAATCGGATCCCTAGGGATTGTAAGAACTTAAGTTTAAGTTGGGGGTTAAGTAAACTGGGTTATACGGAATGAGTGGGTTAAGTAAATCTTGGGTAGGTGGGTAATATTAGTACATATAGGCCCACAAACTTAACCGTAAATTAATATGTCTGAACCAGTGAGAGAGTTAAGTAAATCTTGGATAGGTGGGTAATATTTGTGTATATAGGCCCACAGACTTAACCAATACAACCTGTTAATTAAACAAAAGGGTGAGACTAGGTTAAATTAGAAAACACTTAACCAAATTTATACATGTAAGTGGACATGGGGTTAAGTGGGATGTATTAGAGGGGACCAAGCCTAGGTGGGAAGCTTGGTGGGGGCCCTTTTCAGTCCAGTAGCCCATTAAGTATCTTTGTGAGCTCGACACAAGTCGAGGACGGGACACGCCTACTGGGCCTGATTGTTAGAGGCCAAAATGGGTTAGCGGTGGCAACGCAAGTCCAACGGAGTCATGTGCGTGCGTGGGCCCGGGCTGGTAGGTAAGACGTTGTTGCATCGTGTAGGTATAAGCTGTGCATCCTTAAGTTGTATTGGGTTGCCACTTTAGGGGAGTGATACACCCCACTGTGGGACATGCACGGGTATCTACGAGTTAGGGAGCCGATCGAATGGGGCAGGGTAGTGGGTACATCTAGTGGAGATAGGAGCAGACGGCACCTATGTAGTCAGCTAGGGGTACACGAAGCTACCATTATTAATTAATCATTAAAGGGGTACACCTAGTGGAGATAGGAGCAGGCGGCACCTATGACGTCAGCTAGGAGTACATGGAATTACCATTGAAGGGGTACATCTAGTGGGGATAGTGGGTACATCTAGTAGTACACGAAGCTATCATCATTCTATTTAGTCAAGAGGGATCAAGTTTCTACAGTGACTAGTATGGGTGCAGTTAGTGTTAGTACAGTACGGTAGAGTATAGTAATTACCCTATATTGATTAGGAAGCGCCTTTAACGTTATCTTTGCTCACCCTATTATTTTTGGTTGCTTGGTCTTGCCATTAATTCACAGTCATTTCCTTATTTACCAAGCTTATGTCTTATCCTAGTTACTTTGATAATTATATTGTTGGAGTTATCGGACTTGCCAGACTTTATGTCTGACCCCCTTTGTTTCCACCTCTTTTCTTCCTCCCCCCCCCCCAGGTTCTTAGGGTGGGAAGCTTGATTTGGATCTCTTTGGGAGCACTTGGATTGCTGAAGTAAAGCTCAACCTATCTCTTTTATGGCTATTTATGGGATTATGCTTTTTATATTACGTACTCTGATTTTGTCAAGATGGATATTATGTACTTGACTTTAGTCTTTGGGTTTTGGTGATGTAACCAAACATATTTATCTTCCGTTGCAATAAATAAAGTTTTAAATTTTCAAGTACTATTTCATATCTGTCTTGTTGTGATTTTCTGTTCTATATTCACTTAAAACGCTCCATAGAAGTTAATGCATTCCCTTTTGTGAGTGACATTAATGGACATGGGGTGTTACACAGACCCACAGACCAATTCACAGACCAAAACTTCATGAGTTTAACACACAACCACATACCAGTACATGAAACCATCACCATATCATTACCAAAACAAACTAGTACATTAGCGTCATGAGTTAACAGACCAAATCAACATACAACCACATACCCATGGCACACACAAAATAACAAGCGCTGCCCCAAAATACAACGGCGTGACATCCAAGTTCACATACAATACATAAGCTTAACATCTAGAGCAAAATACATAAGTTCACATAAAATACATATTCCAAGTTAAGGATGGTATATAAAGCGTCCACTAGCAGTCCTAGCAGCAGCAACCTGAGTGTTAGCTTCGTCGAGCAGTCCATGTACATCATGCAGAGTCTTTAATCAAAAGTACATGTCAACAAAAAACAAAGTATAAGGAAAATGTGAGGAATGTAATGGAAAAATCACTGAAATTTTTGAAGCGAATAATAGGTTTAATAAATAGACTTACAGAATACAACTGATCGTAGGTAGGTTGAAAATGAGACGCTCCAACCACTATATTAGCAGGCAAGTTGGCAGGATTTTGAACTCGTAAAACGCAGTGATCTCTATACCAATCAACATAATCATCCGTGCAACTAAGTAAAGACTGACTCAGTGGTATTGAGCGATGTCCCTCTGCAATGACATGATGAATCCAATTTTGCCATATGCTTTCTAAAAAATGATATCGAACACGAGTATACGTAGTTGAAGTTTTTCCTCGTTTTGTATGTGTACTAACTGGAGGAATAGGAGCCATTGGTATTTTTTGTACTCTACCAAATTGTCTCATAACTCTGTCTGGATGATACGACTCTACAACGTTAAGGCAGAGGATACAACCGCTATACCAAGACATCTCATGAAAAGGATGATATTGACGTGCGAAGATGTAAGGATCAAATATAACCTGTAATCAAATTAATTTTGTCATATTCAAAAATATATTAATACGTTTGTGTGTGTAAATATGTGTGCTTTTATGTAGATATTTTATTGTGTCTACATGTGTTCATAATATGTTTGTGTGTGTAACGACAAATGTAATCTATTTTGACCACTCAAATGTTTTCTATTTAAAAAAGAAGAAGGAGAATTACCTGTCCAATTTGAATGTTATCAAGGAATATGCGTAGCTCAAAGACCGACGAAGAACTATCGGTAGAAGGATTCCATCTAGCAGCACGAGGAAAATTCTCATAGTATAGATTTGTCGAGGGATGGAAGCAAGGGAAATGCTCGAATATCCACGCTTCTAATAAACACAGAAACCCTGCAATCTGTTTCACACCACTACGAGTCGCTAAGCCTAGCTGTCTATATAGAAACGCAAGCGTCGCTGAACCCCAAGAGTAATTACTGATGTTGCCTAAATTTTTTAATGGATTCAACAATGATATGTGAACATGAGTCTTACTTTTGTCCGCAAACAACGTGCTACCAATCAAAAACAGAAGATAAGAACGAGCTGCACATCTAATGGCCCGATCAGTCCAATCATCACTTACGTTCTGAAACTGCTCGACCAATTTCGACAAACTAATTTTGTATCCCACCCTATCATTCATTTCCATCCGTGCCTCTTCCCTACTTATGCCTGTACATTTGTGAACAAACGTAACCGCTTCTTCTATATCGAAAGTCATGCTCTATATAGGTGTACCTTCCACTAGAATATGCAATAGAGAAGCTATGTCATCAAGAGTAATCGTCATCTCACCAAATGGCAAATGAAATGTATTAGTCTCTGGATACCATCGTTCAACAAAAGCAGATATCAAGTTCTTGTTCACACTCCTATAACAACAGCTAATAATAGGAAACAATCCAGACGCTTCTACGATGTTTCTAAATCTGGTGGCATTATTTGGAATCGACCATTCCGCTATCTTGTGTGCATGATTGACGCATGTGAGCGGTGATCGTTCCTACAAATATGATAAGACAAAAAATTACAACATTACAGGATAGTAACTCTAAAAAAAATTACAACATTACAGGATAGTAACTCTAAAAAAATTTACAACATAGTAACTCTAAGAAACTTCAAAAAAACAAAATTAAAAAATAAATTACCTGGCCCTTCCATATATCATATGCAACATGACTATCGAATTCCTTAATGACATCCAAAACTTTTGGCCCACCTTCTTCCTCTACACCCTCTTCCTCTTCCTCTTCTTCCCCCTCATCGTCCGACTCTTCTCCCTCCTCGTCGCCCTCTTCTCCCTCTTCGTCGCCCTCTTCTCCCTCCTCATTTGATGATTGTGATCTGTCTCCTTCTTTCTCCATTGATTTTGACACATCATCAGCTTCTTCCTCTTGCTGACTTCCATGATCTTCGTCATCTTGAGATGGATTATGCGGAGCAATTACATAATCCTCGTTTCCACTAGAGGAACCCACACCCTGCCTTGCTCTTTCCTCCGCTCTCCGTTTTCTTTCCGAAGCTGTCATTGCTTTTCGAGGACCCATCTAAAATTAACAAATAAAAATCAGAATTCAAATTACTACATGACAACATCATGCTACATGTAACACTCGAGACAAATGGTTTAATTACAACAATCAGACAATCGACAAAATGATTCAAAGCATATAGTGGAATGAGGCACGAAAATGATTCAACTAAATCAAAGTAAAACAAGTTAATTTTTTTGAAGTTTCAGGTTACCACGTATAAGAAGTACGTGGAAAAAATGGTAACCACGAAAAGAGAGTACGTGGAAAAAATGGAAACCACGTATGTGCTTTACGTGGTTTCCATTTGTTCCACGTACTCTCTTTTCGTGGTTACCATTTTTTCCACGTACTTCTTATACGTGGTAACCTGTTTTCTCATTGAACCATTTCTCAGCCTGTCCCTGAAAGTTCACCTCCAAATCCATCAAAAATCGATCTCTCTTGGCACAATCATACTTCTTCTTCCAATTGTAAACCACACTTGACTCAAATTGACAATAAAAAACCGATTCCAGTAGAAGAAAAATAAAAAAAACTTACGTTTTCTTCAACCTAGGGTTTCTGAGATCGTTGAGAGCCTGAGGATGTTCTTGAATGTAGAGTTCCTGAGATCGTTGAGAGCTTGAATTCCAGATTGAATTCAACGCGTGAGAAAAGAAGATCGTTGAGAGCCTGAGCAAAGAAGATCGTGAAATTAGGTTTTGTAAGATAAAGGGCACGAATGGAAAAGTAATATTATGGAGGGGGGGGGGGCTACTCAGTATATGAATGGGTATACCTTTTTTTTCCTAGGCAAATTCTATTAACAACCCTGTTTTTGCCTTTCCCACCCCGTTGAAAACTAGAAAAATAAAGTGGCAAATATACCCTTATTCATTTTTCTATTATGTTACTTTAATTTAAAAAAAAAATACAATGACACTAATATATTTTGAGAAGACAAATGATTCCATGAAGAAAATAAAGTTTTTTCTCAAAAAAAATAGTGTTTTATTTTAACTTTATTCTTTTTCAACTTTTATGTTTTTTTCTTAACGTTGTTTAATTTTATGATTTCTGTTGTAATATATATTTCAATCATTTTTAAATTGAATTGAAATGCAACGTTTTTTAGACTGCAAAATGAACATGAATTGCTGTTTTTTTTTGTTATGGATCTATCTTTTATTTTATTTTCATTGTTAACGCAGAGTTATTTGTGTGTGAAAATATAAATTAAAAGGTAGTTTTGCTAACTTTTGGGGTGTGAAAAGCAAAAAGTGGGGTGAAATGTTTTTTGTTTAAACAACGGGGTGTGAAAGGCAAAAGATGAGGTGCGAATAGAATTGGCTTTTTTCCTAAAGAGGGAGGCTACTAAGTAATCTTCCGTGTTCAAATAGAATTGGCCTTTATCTTTTGTGTGCTGCTATTCACACCCCAATTTGCTCTTCTGGCCACCACACAAAATTTAATAAACTTGATTATATTATTTACACTTCTGGCCACCACATCATTTTTCTTCATTCGGCCATAATCAACCGAATTAACAATATGAATTCGGCAGGAAGCAACCGTACGGCTACTACCAACCGAAATATGATTGTAAATTCGTCAGGAAGAAACCGAAGCTTTCGTTCCGTAGTGGGGTGCCTGTTCATATTAATATTTTTAACGTACGGTAGCTGAAAGAAGAAAATGATATTCTTTATGGTGGCCTTTAGTTTTGGTGGCCAGAAGAGGAAATTGGGGTGTGAATAGCAGCACACTATCTTTTTATGTCCTATGCTTAAAGTAATTACATAATTTTAAATCCAAGGTACACCTGAACAAACAACTTCAAAAGTAGGATAGTAAGGGTGCGTTCTTAACGAACGTGAGCGTGACATTTGAGCGTGGTACTGTAGCGAAGGGGAATTGTGTTTTTAGCGACGAACGGGGTATTTGAGCATGGTATTTAATTGTTAAATTAATGGTTTTGATTTAATTAAATTCTAATTGCATCAAACTATAACGACAACATATTTCATAACACGACCACGTTTTTCATAAAACATAAAGAACACAACGATACTGGAATTATAACAAATACATGAAAATCTACAATAAACGACGATGAGGTAATAAGTTCAACTCCGATGAAATAAAGGCACATAAGCCCTCATCGCTAAGCTCCTGAGCAATATCAACATTCCGCTCATCGTTGCGAAAAACCGTCAGAATCTCCCAAAGATCCACACGCGTCCCCGATCTCCGAACAAGCTCCAAACAACGAGCAGCAAGCTGTCTCGTATGGTCGGTCACCCACGAGCTGGCACGCTCTGCCTGTCTGCGCCTAGAGGGCTGACCAGACGGTGGATCGCCCGAAGCCATCCAACTAGTATAGAAACTCGCGTCCCCGGGGGAGAAAGAACCAGCTGGTGGAGGTGCTGGTGCAGTAGGAGGCGCAACCTGAGGAATCGGATACGCACAAGTATTTTTGCGCAAACAACACTCGAACATAATGTCTTGGTTTCGGAACTTCACCGGCGAGTGCTTCCTGAATTTTCTGAATGGTCTGCCACCGCCCGTACTCCAAAAATCATCAGGACCGTCCAGATAATCGAAATCTGCATTCCATACACCGCCAGGTGTTCGTAGCAGAGTGTCCCATTCGCGAAAAGTGCGCTTCATGTTGTCCCATTTATTTTTAATCTGGTTTTCTTTGAACTCCAGTCCAAAACGGTCGTTCATTGTTGCTGCGACTGTTGCGTAGAACCCACTTACGCTTGTATCGCGAGCGGCTATGAACTCAACGCAAATATCTATGAAAGCGGACTCCCGGTCGTCTGTCCAATTCGCAAATGGCTGCGAGGTAGCAGTGGTGGAAGAGGAAGCCATCTGCGTAACAAAAAAAAAAATTCCAGAAAAATCCGAAAAAAATATATGTGGTAGAAAATTGAAAAACAAAGACAACGATATTAAAAATTACCGTTTTTGCCGCTTGAAATTGCTCTAAAAAATCGAAAATCGGAGGTTAAGAGGAGTGTAATCGGGTTTAGATGAGAGAAAATGGAGGGGGGGGGGGCTCGGTTTAATAGAGTCTGAAAGGGTACGTTGGAAAACTAACCGTTGGCGTCCGACGCGTCGGACGCCAACGGTTAGTTTTCCAATGTTCGAGAATCGTGGAATCTGGAAGGAGTAAAAGGTGCTTGCGTCCGACGCGTCAAACGCGAAAAAAAAAATGAGCGTGCCAAATTTTCACTGCGAACGCACCCTAATTAAAGACTCAGATATTTGTAATAGTTAGCATCAATTTGATGATTCCAAGAATCTATATGAACGTGATTTGTCCATTTCCGAAATAATATCTATGTATAAAATGGACCACCGAAAGCTACTTTTATTATTAAGTTTATTTGTTTATAAATCAAACAAAACAATGCCTGAGTAATCAATTTTTTTTTTTTTTTCTAAAATTGTGAAACTACTAAAGATATACGTTCAAAACTTCGCATTTTATATGATTTCTCTTAGTCCATTCCCATTTTGCACAAACGGCCCTGTACAGCTCAGAATCCCTAACTGGGTTTCATTAGGAAGGAAGTTTCGCCGACGTCCACCGCCTCCGCCTGCCAAAGTGACTTCGTGTTTAAGAAAAATTACTACTTCGTCACTGCTTAGTTCATCAGTTGAAGTAAATGCTGCTGCTGCTGTGTCCGTGCCTGTTGCAGTTGATGACGAGTCCACGTCTCAGAGTTCGCTCTATTTTGAAGAATGCATCGAGCAGGTAGCTGGATTTCATTGTTTTGAAGTCCATAGAGCTGTTTTAGTCATATAAGTTAGAATTCCATTTTGATTAAAACGCTTGCATTTTTACGAGTGGATCATTGGCGCATGAGTGATTTATTAGTAGATAATTGGTTAAAATGCTTGCATTATATGCTAGTTACAAACTAGACTATTTCTATTTTCCCCCCGGATTCCTCCTTACACACCCCGTTTATCAAATTTAAATCATCGCACCCCACTTTCTTCTGTTCTCATCCCGTTATTTTAGCCTATTTGCCTTATTGTTGAAAATGAAAAATAATCTGTGGGGGGTGGACGTGCAAATATTGGGGCGGTAATAGAAATAGTCTACAAACTATGGTCAATAGTATGGAAGATAAAAAAGAAAAATACATAGATGAGCTTAAAGTTTGTTTGAAATCATTTTAAAATAAACATCTTTGCACCTGTGGAGTTAACATCTGGGTTTTGTGGTGCATTTTTCTGCTAATCAGCAGATAAGATGGGCTGGTTTCTGCTTTTATGTATGGTTACCAATGTTGGCATGGAAATGATCACCAAGATATATAATTAAGTGTTTTGCACTGGGTTATTATTTAATTTTTGTTGAATTTTGTACATTCTGTAGTTTTTTGAAACCATTTTTTGAGATATAGTTGAGTTATAGAAGATAAAATATTTCTTGCATTCGTAAGTCTTGGAAACCATACTACTCGGTTATAACTAGGGCTGTCAACGAATAGTTTCAGATACGGATAGTGCCATATCCGTATCCGCATTCGAAATCATTTTCGGATATCGGATATCCGTATTCGTGGATACGGACGGATATCGGATAATTATCCTATCCGCTAGCGATTGATATAGTAAGAAGCATAAATGAAAAAAATTAAGTTTAATATAAGTATTTTACCATCTCATTGGTTACTAAAGTGTTAAAAATTAACAAATATGATGATAATAAATAATTTCGAGCAGTTTGTATGTATTTTACGCATAAAATATGAACTTCAAACTTGATAAAATAATAAATTTATATCTTCCAACGTATTAAAATGCATATAATTTAAGCTATAATTTTGAAAAAGTTCGGACGGATAATTTTCGGATACGGATGTCTTGATATCCGTATCCGCATCCGTTTTTTCGGATATCGGATATTTATCCGTATTTCGGATACGGATGCGGACGGATATCAGATTTTTCGGGTATTCATTGACAGCCCTAGTTATAACTTGTATTTCAATCAAGAATTTTGCTTTGCTAAGCCTTCTGGAATTTTCCAATCCTTGTTTTAGCAATTCTCTCATACAACAGATTTAAATGTATAACCTTGATGGCTGGTAAAATAATAAAATTTCTTATGCTCATGTGGTTAACAGTAGACAAGGTTTATTGTTACTTTAAACAAAATTATTTGCTGTGGCACTGCTCAGGCTATCTATAGGTGCCGATTCTTGACTATGTTTGCAGTAGTTGGTTCTTTGATGGGTTCCATTCTCTGCTTTGTCAAGGTACTTTTAGTATACTGATTATATAGTTATTAGTTTGATTGCTTAAAATAAATTTTGCTTGCTGTCATATGTGTCAGTATACCAAAATTTTGAATTCTCATTTATGAAAAAATAGAGGAACAAAATGGGTGTAAACAAGTGCCACAAATATGATATTTGAAATGTACCTACCCTCACTGGCAAATCTAGTACTTACTGTTCTACTTTGGCAAATCTAGTACTTACTGTTCTATGGTGGCAAATCTAGTGCTTATTATATTCTATGGTGGCAAGTCCAGAACTTACTATCTACGACCGATGACCACTTTTTACAGAAATTAAGTAGATGAATCTTTTTATTACTTGCGTATGCATTTATCAGTCACAGTAAATGATTGGTGCAGGGATGTTGGTTTATGAAAAACTGCTTTGCTGAATATATTGGAGGTGGAGGAAAAGTTATCCTGACAATGGTTGAAGCCATTGGTGAGTCAATTTAGTCTAAGTTGAATAATCCAAAATATAGATATATGCCAAGGACTGAGAGCATGAGTTTATGTGTTATATCATGTGCAACCCTCTCCTTCCTTTTGTGTGTGTGCATGCATGTGAGTGTTTCGGACGTTCAGGGAAAAGAGGAAGGGTAATTATTATTATTACTTTTTAGTGTTTGTGTTTGGGCGTGGGGGGGGGGGGGGGGGGGTGGTTTGATTGAGGGATTGGTATCTTTATGCCATCTGAGTAACTGAGACTTCCGAACCTATATTGAGGTATACAGTGGGCAGGGTGAAAAGACGAGTAGGGGTGTTTTGTTGCACTTATTAGCGGAAAAGCAATTGTTTCTATACCTCTTTGCATTGTGCCAACCACTTTTGTTTACTTAATTTCATGCTGGCACTGGTCTGCGCTAGGATTATGCTCTGAACGGGATGTTGTTCAAGATATTAATTTGTAATTATCCACAAGGGAATAACTTTAAGTTGAAGCACAGATCAAGTTTTCTCAAGAGAAGATTCAAAGAGTTCTGCATAGTAATATGTGGAGATGGTCAGACTTCATTTGTGTTAATTAATTTATCATTTATTATCTTTATCCTATATGATTCTTGTATGAATGAGATGTAATTAGTGAAGTGAAGTGAAGCATCAATAATATTCACTCCGAAAGAAAAATCTCAACATATTTTTGGTATCAGAGCTACCCCTTGGCCCGATACTCTCTCTTTTTCATGATGGCTTCCACAAGCCACAATGAGTTAGCATTCTCATACTCACAGCAAGGAGTTCCAATCTTCGTTGGCCAAATTACGAGCAATGGAGTATTCTAATACATACACTGTTTATATCTCATGATCTATGGGATATTGTAGAAGAGGGACGTCGCATTCCGCAGAGGAGGTAGCTGCGATGACAAATCAACAAAAGAAAGAGCACAAGGAGAACAAGACCAGAGATGCAAAAGCCTTGTCTTTTATGCACCAAGGGGTAAGCCGATCCATTCTTCCGCGTATTACGAGTGCTAAAACATCAAAAGAAGCATGACAGATTTTGAAAAATCAATTTGGAGGCTATGAAAAAGTTATTTCAATCAAATTACAAAATCTGTGGCGTGATTTTGATAATTTGGTAATGAAGTATAATGACAATATGCAAGAATTTCTTTCTAGAGTGACCATAGTCATCAATCAAATTAGAAGTTATGGCGATACTTTAGAGGAGAAAAAGATAGTCGAGAAAGTGTTGTGTTGCTTACTAGCAAAATTTGAGCATATTGTTGTTGCCATAGAGGAATCAAAAGATTTGTCAAAGTTATCTTTTGATGAATTGATGGGATCGCTCGAAGTGCACGAAAAAAGGATGAGCAGATTTTCAAACAATAGCTTGGAGCAAGATTTTCAAGGAAAAGTCAGCATCTCACAATCAGAAAACAAGAAGGATGAGCAAGAAGTAAAGAAGAACTTCTGGAATTAGAAATCAGCAAGAGGAAGAGGTCGTGGTGGCCATCAAAAGTTTCATAACCGAGGACGAGGCTGTAAAGGTAACAATACTCCAAGGTCGAACTACCAAAATTCTGGTGGATATTGTCGTATTTGTCGAAAAAATAACCGCGGCACAGATAGTTGCCGCTACAAGTGTAAAAGGTGCAGAAATGCAACTCAGTCCCAAAGAGATTGCCGGTATCAACAAGATGATGAGAAAAAGGAAGCAAACTTCAGCGAAAAAGATGAGCTTGAGTAGGTATTCTACTTTAGTTCCAATTTTCAACAGGTTGATAATGTGTGGTATGTTGACAACGGCTGTAGCAATCACATGTCTGGAAATAAAGAGATGTTCGTGGATCTGAACGAGTCCTATGCATTAGAAGTAAAAAATCGGTGATGGCAAATCACTCAAGATTGTCGGAAAAGGAACCATTGCAGTTCAAGTAAAAAGGGTACATCTCATGTTATCAAGGACGTCTTTTATGTGCTCAACCTGACTCAAAACTTGTTGAGTGTTGGCCAGCTGCTGCAGAAAAATTACAAAGTGGAGTTTAATAATGACAATTGTTCCATCATCTACAAGAAGAAGATCTCACAATGGCTCAAATTAAGATGAGTCCAAACAAAGTTTTTCCTCTTAATTTGCCATTGTCAGGGAGGTTTTCACTACAAAGCACCACAGAAGAAGATCATAAACTCTAGCATTTGCGCTACGGGAATTTGAGCTACAAAGGCATGAATCTGTTGAAAAAGAACATAGTGTATGGGCCTTATATGCCAGATCAAAAGATAGTCCATGTGAAGGTTGCATTATGGGCAAGATGCACCGTCTTCTCTTTCTGAAGACGTCTTTCAGAGCCAAAGCTCTACTTGAGATAGTCCACGTAGATATTTGTGGGCCGACTCAAACACCGTCACTCAATAAAAATAGGTACTTCCTATTGTTTGTTGATGATTATAATCGAATGATGTGGGTCTATATTTTGCAGCAGAAATCAGAAGCATATTCCAGATTTTCGGAATTTAAAATCCATGGTGGATAACCAGAGTGATCGGAAAATAAAGATTCTACATACAGATTGTGGAGGGGAATTCATTGGAAAATTCTGTATGAATTTCTGCAAAGAGAAGGGAATTCACAGACAATTGACAATTCATTATAGCCCGCAACAAAATGGTGTTGCCGAGCGCAAAAACCGCACCATTGTTGAGATGACACGAAGCATGATGGCGGGAAATGGACTTCCTAAAAATTTCTGGGCGGAAGCTGTAAATGCGGCTGTTTATATTCTAAATCGATCACCAACAAAGGCAGTCCCAGACCATACCTCGTATGAAGCTTGGTACAAAAGGAAGCTTCATGTACAACATTTCAAAGTCTTTGGTTGCATTGTTTACTCTCATGATCCATCTCAACTAAGAGAAATTTTGACAAGAAAGGAGAAAAGCTTATCTTTGTCGGGTATAATGATGAGTCGAAAGGATATCGTCTACTAGATCCAATGACAGATAAACTCACAATTTCCCGGGATGTTATTTTTGATGAAAAAGAAGACTGGAGTTGGGAGAGTAATCAGCTTGCACCAATCACTCATTTACCATCATCATCAATTACTAAAGAGCAACCGAATTAAGTGAAAGTGCTTCAGATGCTGATCAATGCCTTCATGAGCCAGAAAGTCCAGTTCGAAGAATGCAAAGTCTGACTGATATTTATAATTCTTGTAATGTGACCTTTTTCACAAGTGAACCACAACTTTATGAAGAAGCTGCCAAGGAAAAGTTTTGGCGAAAAACAATGGATGAGGAAATCATGAATATCAAGAAAAATAACACATGGGAGCTGGTTGATCTTCTGAAAGGAAAAAAAATGCAATTGGAGTAAATGGGTCTTTAAGACCAAACTCAATGAGGATGGATCAGTCCAGAAACACAAGGCTCATTTAGTTGTGAAAGGATACTCGCAACAACCAGGAGTTGATTTTAACAAAACGTTTGCTCATGTTGTTCGAATGGAGACAATTCAAACCGTACTAGCTCTTGTGGCACAACTTGAGTTACCCGTTTACCAGTTGGATGTCAAGTCGTCATTCCTCAATGGTGATCTACGAGATGAGGTCTATAGCCAACAACCCGTTGGATATATTGTTGAAAGAAAAGAGGATAAAGTATATCGTTTCAAGAAGGCATTATATGGTTTGAAGCAAGCACCTCATGCTTGGAACACCAAGATCTATCGTTACATTCGAAGGCTTGGTTTTCATCAAAGTCCAAGTGAAGCTTCACTCTACATCAAGAAAAGTTCAAACGACTTTCTCATTATTTGTCTCTATGTTGATGGTTTAATTTATGTGGGAACTAATCCATCAATGGTGCAAGAATTCAAAGAAGACATGATGAGGGAATTTAAAATGACAGACTTAGGTATGATGAATTTTTTTCTTGGAATCCAAGTTCGACAATCAAAAGGAGAAATTTTTATTTCTCAAGAGAAATATCTTGGTGAACTGTTGAAAGATTTAAAATGAGCAACTGCAAGCCAATCTCTACTTCTCTTGCAGCAAATGAAAATCTCTACTTCTCTTGCAGCAAATGAAAAACTGAGGCAGATTGTAATTGATGAAGAGGAAAAAGCTAATGCAAATTACATGTTCAGGAGTTTAGTTGGATCTTTGATCTATTTAACGAATATAAGGTCTGACATTGTTTTTCCAGTAAGCTTGGTTTCAAGATTCATGCATGATCCCAACAAGCTACATTTTGTTGCAGCAAAAAGGATTTTACGCTACCTAAAGGAACAAGGAATGCTGGAATCAAATATGTTAAGGAAAAAGAGAATGAACTCATCGGTTATACCAATAGCGATTGGGCTGGATCACTCGATGATCACGAGAGTACATCGGGATATGTTCTCCCTTTGGGGTCGAAAATTATTTCTTAGTCACTGAGAAAGCAATCAACAATTTCATTGTCATCAGCGGAAGCCGAATACATTGTTGCAAATGAAGCCGCATGTGAAGCAGTTTGGTTGAGGAAAATTCTTGATGATCTTCATCAAAGACAAGAGAGTAGCACGACAATTTTATGTGATAATATGTCAGCCATAGCCATGACAAAAAATCATGTCTTTCATGCGAGGTTGAAGCACATTGAAATTCGTCACAATTACATTAGGGAACTTGTGAGTTCGGACGAAATCCAGCTAAAGTTTATTAACACCAAAGTGCAACTTGCAGACAGTCTCACAAAGCCAACAACTTCAGAGATACTCTCCAATTTTTGAAGTCAATTTCAAATTACAAATTAAGGAGGGGTGTTCAAGATATTAATTTGTAATTACCCACAAGGGAATAACTTTAAGTTGAAGCACCAGTCAAGTTTCTCAAGAGAAGATTCAAAGAGTTCTGCATAGTAATATGAGGAGATGGTCAGATTTCATTTGTGTTAATTAATTTATCATTTATTATCTTTATCCTATATAATTCTTGTATGAATGAGATGTAATTAGTGTAGTGAAGTGAAGTGAAGCATCAATATAATATTCACTCAGAAAGAAAAATCTCAACAGATGTAGGGTAATAATGAATTAATATTTTCACATAAAAAGGAGAAAGCTGAGCAGTCAAATTCTTTATATATAATTATTATTGATCCCAGAACAAGATGTCATTATATTTCACAAAGATGATATATTTGTTAATTTTGGTGAGCCGGTTGGATTCTAATAAGTCATCTTCATTTCATATGTAATTAGGCTGTTCAGCACAATCATGCGCATCCCATTTGCATACATCCAGTCCTGAATACTGGGAAAGCAATTCTAAGTTACGCTCTCAACAACAGTGAAAAAAAATGTTTTAATAGTAAAATCATTGTAAACGGAATGTTAGTTCATAAAAGCATGCACGAGTATACTAAAAGTGCTTAATATTGCTTCAATTATATTACTTATTCCTTGATCACCTATTTGTTTGTTTGCCTTTCAGATGTCTACCTTATTGGAACAGTAATGCTCATTTTTGGGATGGGTCTCTATGAGCTGTTCATCAGTAATCTTGACATCGTGAAGACCACCACTTCGTGTGGATCAAATCTCCTTGGGCTATTTGAGCTTACGGTAATTCTCACATGAATGTTTGTATAAATTTATATTGTACATTACTGCTAGAACTTCATTTCTGATAAATAAACTTCATTTCTGATAAATAAATCCTTGAGAAATAAATATACAGTGATAAATTTAATTTATTCGTGGTATGGTTTAATATGTAAATCCTAAGTTCTAGTTGTAACTTTGAGTTCTTCCAAATGCTTTCCGAAAAATATCGTCGTTATATATGCACAAGGGAAGGATTAACCCCCCCCCCTCCCCCCCCCCCCCCCCCAAAAAAAAACAAAAAACATTTTATCCTTTAAATTTTGACATACCTGAAAATGTGCAGAAATGTTACATGGTTAAGATCTTGCTACTATCAAGTTCATCCACACAAAATTTTTACCATTCTGAAACTCTATCTCATTAAGATATAGAAATTGAAACTACATCGATCTCACATGCAATTTTGAACGAGTTTAAAGTTTTGAAATAATACAGAAAATTGAGGGCGGTCTTATTTTATTTCAGTAATTTTGGACACAAACTTTTAGATCAACAAATTTTACCTTTAAAGGATGGCTTAGTGGTAAGATAAATTTAAGAGATAAGAGGTCACACGAACCTTGGCTGCGTGGATCTTTTTGAGTTGCTATACTATTGTGCTATATTGGGATATATTATGGACTTCAGAGATAGTGTACGATTTTACTTAAGCCTTCAAATGCGTGCGTATCGGTGTGCTTAACAGACACATACATGGTACATATACGTATACATATGTATAAATTATGCATTCAAAATACCAAACTATGGTCTTTTCCTCTGTATCGTTTGATTTATGAGCCAAAAAAATTTACTAGGTAATCTCATAACTGTTTGTTTACGTGTACTTATAGGAACGGCCACAATGGTTAGATATACAGTCAGTAAACGAGCTGAAGACAAAGCTTGGTCATGTTATCGTGATGGTTCTATTGATTGGGTTATTTGAGAAGAGTAAAAAGGTTATAATATCTTCGTCCACCGACTTGCTGTGCTTTGCAGCTTCAATACTTCTAGCTTCTGGGTCCCTGTATCTTCTCTCAATGCTCCGCGCATCAAGAAATGGGAAACATTGATGGTATAAGCTTTTTTGTAATATGAAGTGCATACGTATTCTGTCAAGCATCGGTTTCGCAATGATATTACTGCACTTTGATACTCTGTCAGGGCTTTGACATTCTCCCATAATGGGATAGATGGAGCTAGCGAATATAGTCAATGAATATCATATTTGTCCACATGCAAATAGCTCCATAAACCCTAGCGCACAACTGTTAGTGAGATTATTTGCTTCACAGGGGTATTCAGTTGTGCTTGGGTATTTTTCTCAGTTCCCTTTAACGAAATAGTGGCACATTGTTTTTTAACTTTTATTTATCTTGCATAGTTCCTTTATCTTTTGTGTTCGATTCATGAACCTGCACTGCATACGTTTTTATATTAGTAAAATAGATATGACAGTTGCACTGTAAATCTGTGCTAATAAGTATTGGGGCAGACTTGTTGTATTACACAGTTTTTCTTTCCTCGGTTGTCTGGTCAATCATCTTGCATTTAGTGCCCTTTACACTATCATGAATGGCTATATTTTTTGTACCATATGCATGCGAATCATTTCAAGTCCCAGTAAATTAACCTCATTTTTGGTGTACCAAGGATCGTCGTTATGACTATCAAACGATCATAGATTTTCATGCTATTAGAATTTTAGGGTTGAAGTTCTCTTGCCACAAACCATCTAAGTTTTCTGTTTCCCTTGTCACTTGCTTAGAAACTCTAATACCAACTTTGCTGTGGTCTTTTCTTCCCCCGTGACACTTTCTTTCTCTAGTTCATAACCCACCCAGACTCGGACTTTTCTTCACTAATTTTTATTTTTTATATTTTTCTTCCTTTTTTACTTATTTTAGCACAAACATTGTTGACCAGTATTTCTAGCCAATTTTGGAGTGATACAAGTGCGCTTAGAAAAATGTTATTTGCTAACCACTAGTCTTAAAAGCTAAGGAGTTAAAAACATGGCTTAATAGTAAAAACACAAAATATACAGTGATTCAGCAAAGCTGTTTACGTCGTCTGTGAAGTTCTCTTGTTATATATAGTTATATTTTTCTTTTTCTTTTACAACTAATCGGAATTACAAGATGCTAAAAAAGAAAAAAGAGGTCATTTAAGACTAGCAAAGCAATGTAATCTTGAGGACATATATGGTATCAAGAATGCTAAATTATGAGTAGTATTCAGGATTCTTAAATGTTTTTCAACGACATTGAAGTTACAAAGCATGGTGTATGAACTAAAGTGGATGGCAGACGGTTGAGATCGTGCTGTAAAACTGGAAGGGAAAGTGTTTTGTTGATCAAATTCTAGAAATGCATGTTCAAAAACTGTAAAGTATGCCATAAAAATGTTTGGTGGATGAGAATGTACTTATTGCCTCTTTGTACAGGGCGTGGCCTTGAATTAAGTGCAGATTTAATGCTGATGGCAAGCCACATCAGTTCAGCCGCCCAACCGCGCTGCTTACGGCGGATGTTTGGACAACTATGCCGTTTACTTTAGTGTCCACGTGGCTGGGCTGGTCAACCGGCTACTGGCAACGCATAAAAGACTTGGAGTCTTGTATTGAATCATGTGGGTAAGATGGTTAATGACTGAGCATGAGGCAAACAAGAGAGAGACCTGATGTTGGTTTGAGTTTGTTGTACTGAAGTAGTGCTAAAGATGGGCCATGCTAGGGTCATTCTTATCTCATGTGCTGTTTGGTGGAATAGGCTTGGATAAGAGCCAACCGTCAACTAACCTGACGCCGAACAAATTGTGTTTGCTTTTGGTTGTTGCTGGAAGTAGTTCAATATAGAATAACCAAGCCAGACTTAGTCTAGATCTTGCCAAAATGTGAAAATTGCTTTAGGATGTGACAGTTGGGCCTCATTTTGCTGCTTTCTAAGTGGAAAGCTTGATTTGAGACTAACTGAGTTTAGGCCGGCCTTTGCGGGCTGCTGTTGCGGGCTGGTCGTAGCTTAATTGGTCTTCTAGAAAATTGAGGTACATTTTGGCTCTTAAACAGTATCCTTTTATAGAGGGCAGGGTCGAAAAATCATTCAAATCTGCCTATTTGATGGTTTGGCAATGGGTTTCTAACTCTTTCGTCTTTCCACATGCGACTGGATGTGATAATTCATTTCCAAATATGCCAAGAGAAGTTTTGCATCTCTCCTGACTAAATACTGATCTCTTTTGAATAGATGTGATTCATTTTTTTTCTTTTGAATTAAATGCATGCAACTGAAGATGAGAGTATATAAATACTCTTTCTTCTTCCTTGAGTCCATAAGGGCAACTCCAGTGATTCAAAGCTGAATATTCAGCTCTGAGTTGGAAAGGTTGGGTCAGTGGTCTGACGCCTATTTTATAGACACCAGAATCCCGACGTCTATAAAATAGACGTCAGGATTCTGGTCTATAAAACCCCTCATTCGCTATTTTTATACATTCGTTTCCTCTTCAGGCTCTCGTTTTAATGTGTTTTAAATAGAAAATTAAGTTGAAATGCCGCCGTAATGCACTAAAATTGCAAGGAGAGTTGCTTGGAAGCCATCAGACGAGCAACTGGGTCCATTACACACACCTTCGGCCCCTGGAGTAACAATTGATGAGCTTCGTGTCCTTCATGATCTTCCGGAGGGCTACCGACACAGAGCTGATACTGCATTGTCCACGATACAGGTATGATTTAAACGTTAATGATTTCTACTATTACGCGAGTTATATCTTCGTACGAGCTAAATAGGTGTTATTGAATTGAAAAACATTGCTTATTTCGTTATATATAGGACAAGTACATTCATTGCAGAGGTAGTTGACCGAAATGCATTACATTTTATGACGCACTTCCCATTCCTATTAAGGATAAGCTGCAACACAGTCTCTTTGGTCAGTTTTTATCTATTAGACATATCCAGTCATTCGACAGACACCTGTTACTGCACTATGTGAGCGGTGGTGGCCGACCGCACATACTTTCCATTTTTCTGACTTTGAGCTTGGTGACACTCCTGTCGATTTCTATATGCTGACCGGTATAGAGATTGGTCGTCTTGATCGTAGACCGGTTCCTTTTGATGATTTGTACGAGTCACCCCACGTGTTTTCCGTGTTCTTACCCCTTTTTGATGCTACCAAAATTAGTAGTGGTGCAGTTTCGTTGACTTACTTGCAGCAGTACATCACTTCTTATTCGAGTCGACTGGATATTATAGATGGGGTGACTAGGGCGTTTTTACTGTACTTGTTTGGTTCGACTTTTTTTTCGAACCGTAAAAGTACCGTTCGCTTGGCTTATCTAGCTGCGATTACTATGTTGGATTGGCTTGGTATGATAGATTGTGACACAGCTATACTAGGTACTCTGTACACCGCTTTACATTCATATGTGCTACGAGACGTCAGAGAGATGCAGACCTTTTGGTACATTTTGCCCGTTTGGTATCATGAGTTCACGGCTAATAAGCATCCACGCATGGTAGAGATGTCTGCTCAGGTAGGTGAGCAGTTCTTTCCGCGGATGAGACGGTGGGAGAGTATTTATTACGTACCTCATGCTCCATTGGGTGTACGTCATGATTTGATGGAGTCTAAAGCACAACTTGACATGCGGAGTCGGGGAAATCTCATACGCACTCCTTGGACTTCACATTTGGCCCATCTGACAGATGTTGGTCTTATGGTCCACGGCCACCCGATGGTGATTGCATATACACTCTCTACTCGTAGGGTGGTTTTACACACACCCGCATATATGTCCATTTGGTATTTGGGCGATAGGTGTGCGTATCAGATCAACGACGATTTACGTATACCGGGAGATCCGTTATCTTGCGAGGACATGTTGGCAGAAGTAGGTTGATTGGGTGCAACACATACAGGCCCTACAGGAGGCTGGTTGGTTTGAGATTAGCTCATTCTTCGTAGATGGAGATTACGATTCTTATTGGGCTAGAGTTGCTCAGCGTAGACTGATATGTCCTGATTATGCCCGGGGGGTTAACTACGATCATTTAGGACCTCATATGGCATCCGATAGGGTTCAGGTACCTCAGGTTTCGTTTGATCCTATTCCATCCCAGTTTTCCCAACCTTCTATGCAGATAGAGCCTGATTGTACTTTCAGAGCTTACGACATTACAGGTACCATTATTGAGCAACCCGTACTGTTTCCATATCCACTCGACTTTCTAGGAGTACCCTCAGCCGGCTTGTACCCTCCATCAGGTATCTTTAATACATATGTCCATTTATGTACATTTTTTATTTATGGTACTTTACGTAACGCTAATCACATTTCTTTGTAGTACGCACATTGGTTGGATCAGTCTAGAGTTACACTTGGCATTTATCGTGATATGACTCTTGCATACACCCACACGATGCATGATATGTACCTTAGTCATACACATATTGGAGTCTCAGATCGATCAGTTATCAGCCATACATGCCGTGTATGAGCCTTTTGCACCCGCCGATATTGCACCCGGTGGATCCACGACTAGAGATGTTGGTGAGGACATTGGTCTCGATGATCTACCGAGCCATGATGTCGATGAGTATGACGTTGTTGCTGAGGATGACGATGTTGTTGATGATGATGATGATGTTGATGAGGATGACGACAGGGCTGACAACGTCGATGTTGATGATCATGACAGAGATGATAATGGGAGTGACGATGATGGAGGCATTCCTATGTAGTGGTATTGATGTAGTATTAGCGGGCTGTTGTATTTTGTCTTTTGTGGACTTTGGTACTGCTGTAGTTTTTGTGGACTTTGGTATTCCTTTTGTGGTTTATTTTTTATTTGTATTATTAAGGGGACTGTCGTATTTTGTCTACATATTGTCATGTATTTTGTACTAGTACTTCTTCAGTGGACTGTAGTACTGCTTTGTAGTTGTTTTGATGTTTTATTAGCGGACTGTTGTAGTATTGCAAATTATCATAATGTTTTAGTACGACGTCATACCAAGTTAAATTGTGTTTATAAATAATTATATTATTTTGGATAAATGTCGATTAGTCAAAATGGGGACAACATACAACTACAATAAAGGATACGTCATTATAACAAAATATAGGATACATCATTATAACATACAACATACAATGTACAACATCATTATAGCCAAATATAGGATACAAGATACATTCCGCTTTCGGCTCAACATACAACATACAACTACGATACAATACGGCAGAACGATTGAACAATTTAGACCACTAGTAGTCTTAGTTTCGCGAAGAACTGCACCACCCATACAACATTTCTGCTTTTGTTGCAATGTTCAATCTTTCCAAGCGACCGACCTCTGTTTGCATCTCTAGTGCATATTGGACACCCCTCTCAATCAAAGGTGGATCGAACCACAAGAAAAAATTACAACGTTGCAGCCCTTATCGGTTCTGTGCATCAATGTACGCCTTGCACCCATAAAATCGACGACCGACATTGGTTTGACTCTTAGAAACAAACACATTGCATTCCACTCCACAATAGAAAAAAAAAACAGTTTGACCCGTAATGTTAGAGCTTGACTTATCGGGGTTTTGGCGAGCAATTACTTCAATCAACCGAGCATGATCGGTTTTTTGCATTGGTCCAATTCGTGGGACAACAACTTTTGGTTGCGTGACACTAAAAAGTTCAGACTCCACTTCTCCAGGTTCAACTTGGACATTTGACTGTGTTTC
Organism: Allium sativum; assembly: GCA_030737875.1. Taxonomy (NCBI): domain Eukaryota; kingdom Viridiplantae; phylum Streptophyta; class Magnoliopsida; order Asparagales; family Amaryllidaceae; genus Allium; species Allium sativum. The sequence goes on along the minus strand of JASFAX010003340.1, from coordinate 17,715 downwards.
GGGAACAATCTCTACATCTTCGATTGGTTGTTTATTCTTTTCATATGCATCGTACAGTTGAACCATCGTTTCATCATCGTATTCCCAACTAGACATTGTATGTAGAGCAAATGTGGATAACAGAAAATTATTGGAGAGTTAGAAATAATGGAGACAAGAAGAAGATGTAGGGTCCTCTATAATAACGCAAGTCCACTTCCCGATATATTAAAGCATTAATTGGGGCGACTTGTCAACTCATTTGTATTTCTCTATGGCGCTGTTTTTAAGAATGATGGACAGGTAGCAGAGATTCCCTGTCTCATTTGTACTAGTGATGTCGACTTTATTCTGAACATAGGCCTAGCAATGATTCATTGTCTCGTTTCTAATGTGGATGCTGACCAGACCATGTTGCTTGGTATACAACAAAGATTCCTTGTCTAGTTTATACAGTTGATGGCGAATTTACCCTGCCACTTGGTCCTTGGTAAAGATACCTTTAATCATTTATAATGTTGTTACCGACTTAATTAGCTTTTCTTGTAAATTAAACACTTGAGAACATACAGGACACATATACTATTTAGCATAACGATACAATTAACAATAAGCATAAACCCACAACAGATCATAAAGATACATCAATTACTGATACACGACGCCAAGTACAACATCAAAGCAGCAAACGTAGGAAATAGTTTGCTAAGCCAACGTCTCATTACGTTGAAACTCAAGCGAGTCTCATTACGTTCAATCGCAACTGCTCAAGTTCATTTTCCAGGCGTCTAATCTCTTGTTTTGCATAGGCTATTCCTCTCGAGCAAAGTGGGTCGTCTATCCATTCCGTGTAATTGCATCCATTAGGATACGATGGACATTTCTGCATGCGGCGACCTATATTGTTTCCCTCTGCTCGAACAATGACTTCAACCGCATAACCGCAATAGCAGTAAATTAGATAAGAGTCAACTTCCTGTTTAGAAGGTGGTACTTGATACACCTCAACTTCTTGTCATGGTTGAGGGACCGACTGTTTGTACGATGGTTGAACATGGGCTACTTGAGCTTCAGGTGGAAGTTGAATGTTTCCCGGTTCGTACGGTGCTTAAGCCTGAAGTCTTAGTTGGTTTAGAAACTAGAATTCGTCTTCCATTTTCTGAAGTCTCCTCTCTTCGTACACCTCTTCCTCGGAGTCAGTAGTTGATGGCCACGAAGGCAATGCTATGGGAATGAAAAGAGGGGTAGGAAACAAGGTTGTTTGCATGAGGTAAGTTGGGAGTATTTTGAGAGAGTTATATAGCTGCCCGCCACAAAATAATGTAACTAGACAATGATAACGTGAAAGAGTACTGGATTGAATTGTTTAATGCACCCAGGGACGACCCCTGTTTTTTACTCCTACATGTACACAAACTTGACAATGTGACAAAAGAACTCATAAAAAGTTTCCAAAGCCTGCTACAATCAATGAAATGGCTTGACACTGAGACATATTACATAATCACTGTAGAAAGATAGTACGAAACAACACATATTAAAATAAAACTTAACCATAACTATTGAAAGATAAGATGAAACAGCTAATGTTTTAACATAGTGAAACACCCCACCTCCGTTAAGGTCACTCACAAAGGGAATGCCTTAATTTTGGTGGAGGTTTATAAGTAAAAGACACAGATAAAACACAAGACAGATATAAACACATATAAATAAGCAGCGGAAAAACCAACGGACTTTTATTATCATAAATACGTGTTCATACAGAACATTTCCAACATTGTCTCAAAACAAACTTCCAATTATTACAACCATAATACTGTCTTGATTTTAAAAGTTAAATAAGCATGAAACATAAATAAAGCTGCATAATCCCCATAAATGATATCCAAAGCCATGGTCCAAATGAAAGAAATCCAAGCAATACATTCTCTCTCTTCAAGCTGGATGAAAAAATGACTAAGCTGCGGTGTTTCCTCCCTGTGGACCTGGGGGGGGGGGGGACGGAAGAAAAGAAAACGAAAGGAAAATGGGTCAGACATAAGTCTGGTAAGTCTAGCTATATTCCTAGAATGTTAATAATAAAAAGATCATGACTTGCATAAAGTGAGAACAGGACGATATCAGGATAATAGACTATCCTAGAACTAGATAAGGTGTCCTAAAACGAACATCCCTTCGCACCCTATTTTAAATATCTATCTCTGCACCTACTAATTCTTATACCAACAGGCACCCCGTGATTGGGGTGAAGTGATCCCTTTCTCTTTCTTTAAAAGATCGGCTCCTACTCGTATATTCACATGTGTCCTACGGCCCTATATGGTAGATACCTATGCTGGTCCCACTATGGGGTGTATCAAGTCCCATGGTGGCGGCCCCGACACAATTCTAGCATGCATAGGGTATACTACTGATGCTCCAGTGCCTTGACTTGTCTGCTCCAGAGTGTGTGCATGCCCGCACTCTGTTAGAACCCACACTGTGCACCAACCGCCGTCGCTTTTGACCGCTTACAATCAGCCCAGTAATCGTGCCCCACCCTGCCTAGTTCAGGGTACCATGATACCTAATTGGGTTGCTGCTGAAACGGGTCCCCGTTACTAGGTTTTCTAGTCAAACATGTTAAGTGGTTAAGTGTCTGAATGAACCTAACCCTCACCCATCCAAATTATTTAACATGTTGAATTTGGTTAAGTATTTATTAAATTGACTTAACCCTATCAGTCCTAACTCAGCTCTAATTGTCTTATTAGAGCACCAACCTCTCAGATTAGACAGATATTGTTGTGGCTGCCTGTATGCCGGTTGGGTCCGGGCAGTCTTACGCCACAACTCAGTTTAACCTCGGGTCTTTATTGGGCCCTATGCCTTAACCTCTCACATTGGATAGCTATTGTTGTGACAATTGGACAGCGGGGCGGGTCCGGGCAGGTTTACGTCACAACTCAATTCAACCTCGGGTTAAGCGCGTTCGTATTTTCTAATTTATATTTTAATTATGTAAATTATTCAAATTCAAATTACTGCCACATTCATTTCCAATTAATCTCATTAATTAAGGTAATTAATGCCTTTTTATGCCATAAATCACTTATGTGATTAATGACCAATATGTAAATTAGAAAATATTCAAATTACTGTCACATTCGTTTCCAATTAATCTCATTAATTAAGGTAATTAATGCCTTTTTATGCCATAAATCACTTATGTGATTAATGACCAATTTATGGCAAGTTTTCCTAAAATTATCATTTTAACCCAACGTTACCCCGTCCAATATTAGGCTAACCATCTCAGCCTAATTTACGTTCGTATGATTTTTGGTGTAAAGTATTAGGCTAAAAACTTAGCCTAATTTAATATACGCAAATTGGCATAAATTAGCATAAACATGACAAGGGTATAACTTTGGTATTGATGGCATAATCAATATGAACATAATAGGGTGTACTTGCAAAATAACTAACATGAACATTTTAGGGGTGAACTTGCAAAATAACTAACATGAACATTATAATGTCATAGGTACAAACTTGCAAAAAGACTAACATAAACATTATAATGTCATAGGTATGAACTTGCACTTATAGGCTAACTCAACATATATGTGTTTTTAACATAGGCCATATTAACAACATACATGAGAATTAGCAATATGAACTAATCCATATACATATGTTAATTTGCAACATAGGCAAATCAACATACGTATATGTGAGTTAGCAACATAGGCTAATTGTAACACCCCACCTCCGCTAGGGTCACTCACAAAGGGAATGCCCTAGTTTTGGAGGGGCATTATCTAGTAAACAGGCACAGAGATAACACAAGACAGAACATAGATAAAATAGAGTATGTAAAACAGCGGATATAAACTTTAAAACCAAATCTCATTACTGAAAAATAGAGTCAAAACCTCTTACATCAAAATGCCAAGTCATTATTCCATTACATCAAGTTCTAAAGAAGCAAAGTACTTAAAACAACATAAGTAAAATATTATTCCCCAAAAAGTGCATGAGTGCAACCATAGCATAGCTCAAGACCAAACCGTACATGAGCTGTCAGAAAGCAAGCAAATTCCAAGCTAAGAGCTAGAGTTTCCTCCTTGAGAACATGGGGGGAAACGAAAGACAAAGAGGCGAAAGAAAACGGGTCAGTCAAAAAGACTGGTAAGCCCTAGTGACTATCAGCATAGAAACTAGTAAAGTTAACAAGACATGAATAAACTGGAATTAAACATAGGAATGATGATAAGTCTGACATGATAACTAAGCTAACAAGATAACTCAAGTCTAACATTGCATATTCAAGGTTCGCCATACCAACTATACTGGTATACTAATCCCGTGTCAACTATAAATCAAGAAATAATCCCTTGGCCCAATATCGTGAAGTGACCCAATTCGGGGTCCAACGGTATGATCTAATCGATTGGCTCCCTACAAGTCTAGCTCGTCGTGTGTCTGTGTCATACGGCCCTATCACGAATGTAGTCACCTGTGCTAGGTCCACCATAGGGTGTATCAAGCCCTAGGGTGCCAACCACCGACACGAATCAAGAATGCACAGATAATCCTACTGATGCCCAATGCCTGCTTTTTCAACTCCGGACTAAGTGCACGACCCTAGTCCGCCTGAACCTACAATGGCGCACCAACTCAGCCGTCGTTCTGGTCGCTTACAAACAGCCAGCAATCGTGCCCCACCCTGCCTAGTCTCAGGGTACAGTGATACATCTAGTGGGTTACTGCTGAAAAGGACCGCGTAACTAGGGTTTCGTTCAGCAGGTTAAGTTGTCATTTAAAATCGAGACTTAACCCCATCTACATGTCATGTCAAGCCGACTAAGTGTGTCGTTCTAGTTCAAGACTTAGTCCTATGAATCATGTGTCAGGTTGGTTAAGTGTGTTCAAGCGGTTCATGACTTAACCCTATCAAATCAACGTGTCAAATTGGTTAAGTATATTCAAGTAGTCCATGACTTAACCCTATCCAATGGCATTAATTTACTTAATGCACCCCTACCCTCTCACATTAGACTTGGTTATGGTTACTGGATGTGTCGGGCGGGTCCGGGCAGTTTTACACCATAACCTAGTCTAACCTCGGGTTTCGAGTGCGATATGACCAACTACTCACATTGGGTCCTATTGTTTGCAGTTACTGGATTCGCCGGGCGGTTTCGGGCAGATTTATACTGCAAACTCAACCCAACCTCGAGTTGGCCACGTTCAAGTTATCTAAGTGTCATGTCCCAAATTCATATTTTCAAGTATAATTTCATGTCAAGTTCATGTTCCTATCCAAGCTCAAGTTATAATGATATTCATGTTTTCAAGTTCATACTAAATTCAGGTTTTCCTAAACTACCCAAATCGCATCCCCAACGCTCGTGAATTCGAATCAAGGCAATAGATGTAACTAGGGAATAACATAACAAGGATGGGTATAAAGTGGCAAAGGTGATTTCAAGGCAAGCATGGTGTAACTTGAGATATGATCATAACATCACTGGCATATGAAATAGGGTGATAAACATAGCAATAAATGACATAAGATGATAATCCTAAACTTGTGACTAGCAATAGTTTCAACATCACAACATCACAGGCATGTTAAAATAATGATAGAGTTTAGGTTATGACATGAACAGGCCCCTAAATCAAGTTCTTATCAGTATTCCACAAATCAAGGTTCAATATGAATGGTACTAGGTTCAAGGTGAATAGATCTAGGGTGAACAAGAGTAGATCTAAAATAATAGATCAAAAAGGAATAGTCATAGATCAAAGATATACAAGAGTAGGTCTCAAGTAGTTATCATGTTTATGTTCAACTTCAATTTACACATGTCCATATTAAGTTTAGAGTTTAGATCTAAGAGTAACTGGGACTTACAGATCGTGGTTTTTGAGAATTAAGAATAGAAATTGTCGTAGGATCGTTGTTGAGATGTTGATCTATTCCCTTGAATTGTTGTAGAAACATTGGCCTTCGATTTGGATCTAGTTTGAATGTTTAAGCTTCAAGTTGGAGGCGGCGGCCATGGTTCAAGAGGAGACTTAGCAGCATAATGGTGTTAGAAAGATTTGTTGTGGATTAGCCTAGGTCTTAGGGTGTTTTTATAGTTGCAACAACTAGTTTAGGCCATAGGATAAACCCTAGAATCGATCTGAACCGCCAAAAATCGTCACAGACCCTCAAACAAGCCAACAGGGTCAAGCAGGAGCAACCAGGCCCAAACCAGGTTCGGGGACCAGGTCGACACCCAAGTCGACTGCGCAGTCGACCTGGTCCTGGGGGTGTCGACTGCCCAGTCGACTCCCCAGTCGACCTGGGGTGCTAGGAGGGAAATTTCCCGCCCAGTCTGTTTGGGTTTTGAAATTCGAATTTGAACTCGAATTCGAACTGTTTTGAACTCTGAAAATTTCTGAAACTTTGGGGAGCCATAACTTGGTCATACGGACTCCGATTTTCGAAAACTCAGACTCGATTTCATGCAGAATTCCGAGATGAACGCAATGGCGCAACCCGTTTCCCTTGGTTCTTATTTTAAAATTTAATTCTGCCTAGATTTATGCTTATAACACGTTATCAAAATACGGGTTGTTACACTAATCAACATAAACTCGTGTTAATTAGTAACATAGATTTAAACATACTTGCAAATTAATCCCAACATATGATAAGTGTGAACATGGCATAAGTTTTGCATAAACATGAACATATAGATTTGACAATTGGTCACATAACTTCACTACATAAACTTACATAATAAACTACACAATTCTCATAAGATGTTACAATCCAAGTCCATGCTTATACAAATAATCTAATCCAATAATCCCAAATTTAACATGATAATAGAATCAAGTCACTGGCACAGATTAATATTATAAAACATAATAAACATCATACTTAATAATTCTCAATTCAACATGATAATAGAATCAAATCACAAACGTATATTAATAACATAACGAGTATCATACTATTATCATTTCATTGCAACACATGATATTCATATTAATTCGCATTCTAAAAATGTAGCTAAACTTACAATCGTAGATGGTCTTGTTTTTGAGTTTTGAAATTCTGAATTTGCAAAGCTTTCCTTTGGGAAGACGTTGCTTTGATTCTAATTTGTTGTTGCTTTTTAATCTTTTAGTTTGTATTCGCTATGTTGTTCGTCTCTTTCAAGTGGAGGCTCCCTCTAGTTCTCAGCAGACAACATGGTGGCTCCAATTCTTATTCTTTTTTTTTTGAATTTTAGTTTGAGACCTAGGGTCTTTTTATAGAGTTGCAAGTTAATTTAAGCCATCGATGAAGCTAGGGTTAACCAGAGTCGTCCGTTGTAAAGAGAAGCCAATTATGTTCACCATTTCTTTCTTAATGTACATTTACTATTATTTGTCAATCCATATAAATACGTACGCATTAGATACATCTCCCCTTTACACATTTATTATTATTTTTGTATGCACATTAGATACATCTCCCCTTTACACATTTATTATTATTCTTGTATGCACATTAGATACATCTCCCCTTTACACATTTATTTTTGTATTAGCAACTTAGTGTTAACAGAAATACGGGGTGTTACATTCTCCCCTTCTTAAAGGATTTCGTCCCCGAAATCTCCAAGTCTAGGAGAACATATATCCTACCATCCAAATGTCCATATACTCAATCATCAAACACGAGCGTCCATTGTCCTTAAAAAACTTCTAATGCTTCATGATCATATGCATCGTGTGTGTACATGTCCTTATCTAATGCAAAAATCAGGCGGTCTACTGATTCAGTTGACCTCCTTAATGCAAATTATGTAAGTGTCATGAATCCATTATGTATGCAAACTTTTTCCTATTCATAATTCTACATGAGTGCGCAATCATTCAAACAAATGCGACATCCATATGACAACATATTAATCTTTAACCATACACAAACATAAACATATGCAATATGAAGTGACTGAGCCGATCTAAAACCCTAGATTGTGTGTGTATATGCATCCACAAGCAACCACTAGCAAACATTTGCAACCATCATCCATAACATGTTTCAATTACATGTTTACATCCAAAGCGGTTTCCACCTAAGGATAAAAGGGTAAGGTCGGGGAGATATACCTAAAAAGATAGATACTAACATGACTTTAAGGAAAAAGAGAGATCAAAAATGTACCCTAAAAAAGAAAAGGGTAGGCTGCGCGTATTCTATCCTCAGTTTCCCAAGTCGCGTCTTCCTCGGTGTCGCTCCACTGAACTTTGACGAGTTTGACTTCGCGGTTGCGTAGCTTTTTCACTTCAGTTCCTAAGATGCGAGTTGGAAATTTCCTCACAGTTGCTTCGCGTTCTACTTCAGCTTCTTCTAGAATATTTGGCTCTACCACTTCTGCTGACTCATGTAGATACTTCCGGAGGTGAGAAACATGAAAGACGTTGTAAACTCCGGCCAGTCTCTCGGATAACTCTAACCTGTAGGCCATCTTCCCAATCTTCTCGATGATAGGAAACGACCCTACAAATATTGGTGCTAGCTTCCCTATGGATCCAAAGCGAACGACGTTCCTTAAAGGAGATACCTTATGGAAAACCCTGTCCCCAACCTCAAATTCAAGGTCGGTCCTTCTCTTGTCTGCATAGGATTTTTGTCTGTCTTGGGCTGTCTTCATTCTTCTCCGTATTAAGTCTACTTTCTCTGAAGTCTCTCGGATCATATCTGGTCCAGGTATGAGCTTGTCAATAGACTCCCACCAACAAGTGGGCGATCGACACGGTCTTCCATATAAAGCTTCAAAGGGCGCCATTCCGATGGTGGCTTGGTAGCTGTTGTTATAGGCAAATTCCACCAAAGGAAGATGCTCCTCCCAAGTCCCTCCAAAGTCAAGGATGCAAAGTCTCAAAAGGTCTTCCAATATCCTGTTCACCCTTTCTGTCTGACCATCGGTTTGGGGGTGATAGGCCGTGCTCAAACATAACTGTGTGACTACAGCTTCTTGCAGACTCCGCCAAAACTCGCTTGTGAAGATAGGATCTCTGTCGCTAATAATGCTGGAAGGTATTCCATGGAGTCGAACTATGTCCTTAAGATAAAGAGATGCTAGAGACGAGGCAGTCCTTCTACTCTTGACAGGTAAAAAGTGGGCGCTTTTAGTAAGCCTATCCACTATTACCCAAATGCTAGTGTTGCCTCTTCTAGACCTAGGCAGCCCATCAATGAAGACCATTGAAATGCTATCCCACTTCCACTGTGGACCTCTAGAGGAGGGAGCAGACCGCTAGGCTTCTTCTGCTCCGCCTTGACTTGTTGGCAAATCATGCACTTAGAAACAAAATCTGCCACATCCTTCTTCATGCCACTCCAAAAGAAAACTCTCTTTAAGTCCTTGTACATTTTGTCCCCGCTTGGATGTATTGTCATCTTGGAATGATGTGCCTCCTCAAGAACTTTCTTCACCAACTCCTTTGCCTGTGGGACGCATAGTCTTCCATCCCGTCTTAACCACCCTTTGTCGTCGATGATGTATCTATCGAGGTGACTAGAAGTCTCACCCCTAACGAGCTTATCAACCACTTCTAAAAGTTGAGGGTCTTCTCGTTGTGCAGTCTCTATTGAGTCTAAGAGAGTGGGCCGCACTTCTAGTGATGCTAACAGACCGGGTACAAAATCAGAGGAGGGCCTAAAGTCAAAACTGGCTATAAACTCTAGGCTTCGCCTTTCAACAAATAGCGAACTCAACGTTAGCTTCTTTCTACTCAAGGCATCTGCGACTACGTTGCCCTTGCCAGGAGTGTAGGAAATCTCGAAATCATACGAGGCAGGAAACTCCATCGACCATTGTTGCCTTAAGTTAAGGTCCTTCTGCGAGAAGAGATACTTCAAAGATTTATGGTCAGTATATAGTTCAAATTTCTCACCTAGGAGATAATGGCGCCAAGACTTAAGCGACGATGGCGGCCAACTCAGGTCGTGCGTTGGGTAGTTCCTTTCATGAACTTTCAACTGTCTTCCGCCATAAGCTACTACCCTTCCTTCTTGCATTAGGATAGAGCCTAGTCCTGTCCCGCATGCATCCGTGTATACTGTAAACATTTTGCTTCCATCCGGCAAGGTCAGAACTGGGGCTGTTGTAAGAGCCCTTTTTTAAGCATTGGAAAGCAAACTCGCAATCCAAATCCCAAGAGAAAACTAGATTCTTCTTTGTTAGACTTGTAAGAGGAGCTGAGATTTTTGCAAAATCTCTGATGAACTTCCGATAAAAGCCTGCAAGGCCCGAGGAAGCTTCGGACCTCAGTGAGGAAGCTTCGGACCTCGGTTGCATTCCTTGGTGCCTTCCAATCTTGCACCGCTACTACTTTTGTGGGTCTACAGCTAACCCCTCTTTGGACACTATATGCCCAAGAAATCTCATTTCTTCTCTCCAAAAGTGGCACTTGGAGAATTTAGCTTTTAACTGATGTGTTCTAAGAGTCTCCATGATTGCCTTTAGGTGCTGAGCATGCTCTTCCTCATTTTTTGAGAAGATCAAAATATCGTCTACGAAGACCACCACGAATTTATTGAGGAAATCTCTGAACACCCTACTCATTAGGTCCACGAAGTAAGCGGGTGCGTTTGTCAAGCCAAAAGGCATGACAAGCCACTCAATGAAATCCGTCTGGGGTTCTGAAAGCTGTCTTATTGAAGCTATCATCAGCTACCCTTAGTTGATGAAATCCGGTTGCCAAATCAAGTTGGGAGAAAAACCGACGCTCCTACAAGCTGGTCAAACAAATCGTCAATTCTGGAGAGAGGGTGCCTATTCTTTTTAGTTAGCTTGTTTAGCTCCCTAGAGTCAACATATAGACGGAGTGAACCATCCGCCTTTGTAGCGAACACCACCGGAGCGCCCCATTCTGAAATGCTCCGCCTAATGAGCCCTTTTCTAAAAGCTCTTTAATCTGCTTACTGAGCTCTTTCCTTTCCCTAGGAGCCATGGGCCTAACAGGCAAAGCAACGGTCTTCGCATTGTCAACAAGATAGATGCGGAAGTCTATTTCCCGTTTCGGAGGTAAGCCCTTCACCTCATCAAAGACATCCGAATATTCTCGGACCACCTTAACTGACTGTAAATTCTCAACAGAAGCGTCAAGCGATTCAATATAACTAAGCATAACCACATTCGAGGGATTACAAGTAATTTCCAGAGTGTTACCGAGTTGGGTTAAGAGCCTAACCACTCTTTTCTCACAATCAAGGATGGCACCATTACTGGATAGCCAGTCCATGCCCAAAATCAATCCATACCCCGAGAAGCCCAAAACAAAGGTACTACATCTAAATTCTACACTTAGAATAGAGATTTTCAAATTCATACAGATCATTGACAAATAAGCTGGGCCTCCAATTGGATTGGAGACAACCAAGAGATCCTCTACCATACTAGTTTCTAGGTGCATAGATTCTACTAAAGCAGATGAAATAAATGAGTATGATGCACCAAAATCAAATAAAGTGCAAACTGGGTGATCATAAAGATAAACTACACTTTCTACAGAAGTATTTCTACCTCGTTGTTGCAGAGGAGGTGCCTACAGTGCATGAACTTGTCCACCCGAAGTGGATGCAGCTTTCTGCGCCTGCTCTCGCCTCTTAGGGCAGTCCTTAGCTATGTGTCTTGTTTCTCCACAATGAAAGCAACCACCATTCATCTTTGCCTTCTTCTTCCTGCAGTCTTTCACCACATGTCCAACCACACCACAGAAATTACACTTTCTTGTTTCGCGAGCTTTGTTGTTTTTCCCGCCCTTCTTAAAGTCTGTTTTCTTAGGTTGTAAAGCTTCTTTCTTTCCCTAAGACCCTTCCGCCTTTGTCTCCTTCTTGCCTTTATCCTCCTCATGTAGTAATGCCATCTGTACCAGCCTTTCATATGTAGCTCCCATAGGTATATGGGTCATGCCCAGGCTATGAAGCAGCTCATTCAGTCCCTTGACAAAGCGGAGAGCCTTCTTGAGTTGGGTGTTGACTAGGTCCAGTCCGAACCTAGCCAGCTGATCAAACTGGTTGACGTACTCTTTGACGGTCGTACTTCCTTGCTTAAGGGATAGGAACCTCTCCATTTGAAGACTTCTCTCAGCTTCTGAAAGGAACTTCAGCTCAAATCTAAATCTGAAATCTTCCCACGTTTCTACTGGTCTTTCTGCATTGGTGACTTCCCACCAGTAGGAAGCCTCTCCTTTGAGCAACCACACTGCCAGTCTTACCTTTTGCCTGTCTTCTACCTCGAAGATAACGAAAAGATCTTCGGTCTCTTTCAACCAGTTCCTGGCTGCTACGAAGGACTCGGTTCCATGAAAGTCTTTCTCACCCATAGCTTTAAAATCGCTACAAGTCTTGGCAAAAGCATTTCCTCTCGGAGGAGGAGGAGGAGGGGGAATTTCAGCAACTGGGGGAGGAGGAGGAGGGGGGATTGCTGCAGCTGGGGGAGGAAGATTCGCTGGGCCCGCCTCATTGGCCCTAGCTTCCAAGTACCTTCTAAACCAACTAGGTACAGTCACACCTTCTGGAAGGTTAAATTCTCCCGACATGCTGAAACGAAAAAGGAAAGATTCAAAACGAAGGATAGATAATTCACATGGGTTTGGGGGATTATGCCTTTCTAAAGCTATTAAAACAATTCTTTTTCTTAAAAAATGCTTCTTTAAATTTTAATTTGAATATAGTTTCAAAAACTTTTTATCTGGTCTGGTAAACCTATGCTCTGATACCAAGTGAAACACCCCACCTCCGTTAAGGTCACTCACAAAGGGAATGCCTAAATTTTGGTGGAGGTTTATAAGTAAAAGACACAGATAAAACACAAGACAGATATAAACACATATAAATAAACAGCGGAAAAACCAACAGACTTTTATTATCATAAATACATGTTCATACAGAACATTTCCAACATTGTCTCAAAACAAACTTCCAATTATTACAACCATAATACTGTCTTGATTTTAAAAGTTAAAGAAGCATGAAACATAAATAAAGCTGCATAATCCCCATAAATGATATCCAAAGCCATGGTCCAAATGAAAGAAATCCAAGCAATACATTCTCCCTCTTCAAGCTGGATGAAAAACTGACTAAGCTGCGGTGTTTCCTCCCTGTGGACCGAGGGGGGGGGGGGAACGGAAGAAAAGAAGACGAAAGGAAAATGGGTCAGACATAAGTCTGGTAAGTCTAGCTATATTCCTAGAATGTTAATAATAAAAAGATCATGACTTGCATAAAGTGAGAACAGGACGATATCAGGATAATAGACTATCCTAGAACTAGATAAGGTGTCCTAAAACGAACATCCCTTCGCACCCTATTTTAAATCTCTATCTCTGCACCTACTAATTCTTATACCAACAGGCACCCCGTGATTGGGGTGAAGTGATCCCTTTCTCTTTCTTTAAAAGATCGGCTCCTACTCGAGTATTCACATGTGTCCTACGGCCCTATATGGTAGATACCTATGCTAGTCCCACCATGGGGTGTATCAAGTCCCTTGGTGGCGGCCCCGACACAATTCTAGCATGCATAGGGTATACTACTGATGCTCCAGTGCCCTGACTTGTCTGCTCCAGAGTGTGCGCACTCCCGCACTCTGTTAGAACCCACACTGTGCACCAACCGTCGTCGCTTTTGACCGCTTACAATCAGCCCAGTAATTGTGCCCCACCCCCTAGTTCAGGGTACCATGATACCTAATTGGGTTACTGCTGAAACGGGTCCCCGTTATTAGGTTTTCTAGTCAAACGTGTTAAGTGGTTAAGTGTCTGAATGAACCTAACCCCCACCCATCCAAATTATTTAACATGTTGAATTTGGTTAAGTATTTATTAAATTGACTTAACCCTATCAGTCCTAACTCAGCTCTAATTGTCTTATTAGAGCACCAACCTCTCAGATTAGACAGATATTGTTGTGGCTGCCTGTATGCCGGTTGGGTCCGGGCAGTCTTACACCACAACTCAGTTTAACCTCGGGTCTTTATTGGGCCCCATGCCTTAACCTCTCACATTGGATAGCTATTGTTGTGACAACTGGACAGCCGGGCGGGTCCGGGCAGGTTTACGTCACAACTCAATCCAACCTCGAGTTAAGCGCGTTCGTATTTTCTAATTTACATTTTAATTATGTAAATTATTCAAATTCAAATTACTGTCACATTCATTTCCAATTAATCTCATTAATTAAGGTAATTAATGCCTTTTTATGCCATAAATCACTTATGTGATTAATGACCAATATGTAAATTAGAAAATATTCAAATTACTGTCACATTCATTTCCAATTAATCTCATTAATTAAGGTAATTAATGCCTTTTTATGCCATAAATCACTTATGTGATTAATGACCAATTTATGGCAAGTTTTCCTAAAATTATCATTTTAACCCAACGTTACCGCGTCCAATATTAGGCTAACCATCTCAGCCTAATTTACGTTCGCATGAGTTTTGGTGTAAAGTATTAGGCTAAAAACTTAGCCTAATTTAATATACGCAAATTGGCATAAATTAGCATAAACATGACAAGGGTATAACTTTTGTATTGATGGCATAATCAATATGAACATAATAGGGTGTACTTGCAAAATAACTAACATGAACATTTTATGGGTGAACTTGCAAAATAACTAACATGAACATTATAATGTCATAGGTACAAACTTGCAAAAAGACTAACATAAACATTATAATGTCATAGGTATGAACTTGCACTTATAGGCTAACTCAACATATATGTGTTTTTAACATAGGCCATATTAACAACATACATGAGAATTAGCAATATGAACTAATCCATACACATTTGTTAATTTGCAACATAGGCAAATCAACATACGTATATGTGAGTTAGCAACATAGGCTAATCAACATACACACGTGTTAATTAGTAACATAGATTTAAACCTACTTGCAAATTAATCCCAACATATGATAAGTGTGAACATGGCATAAGTTTTGCATAAACATGAATATATAGATTTGACAATTGGTCGCATAACTTCACTACATAAACTTGCATAATAAACTACACAATTCTCATAAGATGTTACAATCCAAGTCCATGCTTTTACAAATAATCTAATCCAATAATCCCAAATTTAACATGATAATAGAATCAAGTCACTGGCATAGATTAATATTATAAAACATAATAAACATCATACTTAATAATTCTCAATTCAACATGATAATAGAATCAAATCACAAACGTATATTAATAACATAACGAGTATCGTACTATTATCATTTCATCGCAACACATGATATTCATATTAATTCGCATTCTAAAAATGTAGCTAAACTTACAATCGTAGACGGTCTTGTTTTCTGAGTTCTGAAATTCTGAATTTGCAAAGCTTTCCTTTGGGAAGACGTTGCTTTGATTCTAATTTGTTGTTGCTTTTTAATCTTTTAGTTTGTATTCACTATGTTGTTCATCTCTTTCAAGTGGAGGCTCCCTCTAGTTCTCAGCAGACAACATGGTGGCTCCAATTCTTATTCTTTTTTTTTTTTGAATTTTTAGTTTGAGACCTAGGGTCTTTTTATAGAGTTGCAAGTTAATTTGAGCCGTCGATGAAGCTAGGGTTAACCAGAGCCGTCCGTTGTAAAGAGAAGCCAATTATGTTCACCATTTCTTTCTTAATGTACATTACTATTATTTGTCAATCCATATAAATACGTACGCATTAGATACATCTCCCCTTTACACATTTATTATTATTTTTGTATGCACATTAGATACATCTCCCCTTTACACATTTATTATTATTCTTGTATGCACATTAGATACATCTCCCCTTTACACATTTATTTTTGTATTAGCAACTTTCGTGTTAACAGAAATACGGGGTGTTACACATAGACTAACATAAATAGTAGCATATACACCTCTACCAATCATAACCGAAGCGCGTTAGCCAGCTGTAATGAAGTTCATAAGCTTCATGGATTATGAATTCCATTCCATGTTCGAATAGGTAACGCGAATCGAAAGTGGTCACAATTTGCTTTGAAAATATCTTCCTCTTTAACCGCCTCGATTATCTCGCGGTATCGGACACAATCATCCCAAAAGTCTTATGTTTGTTATGAATTTCTTCTTTAGACCTCCACGATGGACACTTGGGGTTGTCGTTGTACTTTTTTTGAATCAATTGTCAGTACATTTCATGGGTTACTCCCCCACCTCCTTGCAGCATTTTGTCATGCATTTCTTGAAAGTCAATATACGACTCCATAAGTATAAGTAACTCAGATGGAGACCAACTACTAGTGGACATGGATAAACGAGGCTAACGGGAATGAGTTAATTTTTGTTGTGTGAAACTAAGGACCCAAAGCACCCTTTATTTGTAACCACATCTTTGGAAATAGTTTTGTGAATTTAATATGAGTCACATGTATGTAGTTTGTACCCTTTCACATGGGTGTATGACATGATTAGACCATACACTGAGAAGAAAACAGTAAGGATACAATGCTTGATTTGACCCAACACTGAAGAGATCAACAGTAAGGATACTGTGCTTGATTTGACAAAAAGGTGACCCAACATTGAATATCCAGACAACGTACACCAATCGAAAATGGCTACAGTGCCTGGAATAAAATAAGGAGAGTAAAGTCCTAACATTGAATATAGCCCCCTACCATGGCTACTGTGACCATTCTTGTCCACTTTCAGCAAACGAAGTAGGTTCCAGTGTTAACATAAGCAAAGTACAGTCCAAACATTGAGTACACTGCTTGATTTGACATGATGTTACCCAACGTTGAATAAGCAGACAATATACAGTAAAGTCCTGACATGGAATACAGTCCTCTAACTTTTACAAACCATATAATGATGTGGGTATCATACTTCACCACCACAATTCAACATTAACGAGACCTCCTCAATAAAAATGTCTGGCCATTTACTAAAAGCTATAATGTTATGTGATAGCGACTCAGAGAATGAAGCCTACGCATTAGCATACCAACAAGAAGAAGAGGAACTTATAGAGATCTACCATGAAGCTTACGGTTCAAGTAGTGGACAACACAGTGGCTCAACAATGGGGCGAAGATACTTTCACTGGGATCACACAACATTTCATAAAACACTGATGAATGGTTATTTCATTTCTAACCCGACTTATGGTCCAACGATTTTTCGTAGACGTTTCAGAATGAGCAGACCCTTGTTCTTGCAAATTCTTAAAAGTATTCAAGCGAATAATAAATACTTTGTTTATAACTAGGATGCTGCCAAAAACAAGGTCTGACTGGACATCAGAAGATGACTGCGGCTTTGAGAATGTTGGCATATGGCGCACTCGCTGATGCTCTTGATGACGCTTATCGTATTGCAGAGAGTATCGCTTTGGAAAGCCTAGATGAATTCTGTCAATCAGGGGTGGACATATATGGAGATGAATATCTTCTTTCTCCAAACGAGGCTGACGTAGCTAAGTTGCGTGAAATGCATAAAAGTAGAGGGTAGTCTTGGATGTTTGGGAGTCTAGATTGCATGCACTGGGAGTGGAAGAACTGTCATAAAGCTTATCATGGAGCGTACAACGGTAAAGAAAAAAGGCCAACCATCATCTTAGAAGCAGTTGCATCTCATGATCTCTGGATATGGCATGCTTTTTTGGTATGTCTGGTTCCCTTAACGACTTAAATGTTCTAGAACGATCACATTTGTTCA
>JASFAX010003339.1:32500-40000 GCA_030737875.1 Allium sativum | reverse complement strand
CATCTCTTTCTCCACAATGTCTTTGCCATTTGATCCAATAGCGTTCCGTTAGATAGGAAGAGATTTGATAAATACTGATAACTCTCGGATGGAGTATTAGAACGGAAAGATCCATTAGATAATGAACTATTGGTTCTAAGCCATCTCTGGTGATGAATCAACAATTCGAAGTGCTTTTCTTGCGTATTCTTGATGAACCAGTGTCTAGATATAGATGTAGAAGAATTTGTTTGGGAAGTAATAAGCCCCTTTGACATCTCTTCATCTGCAAAGAATTCTCGACGTGAAAACACAGAGACAAAGGGCTGATCTTTGAATAGGAAAAAGAATGGATCTGCAGGGTCCCAAATGAATTGGCTTATTCGAAAAAAGCCTGTTCTTTGGACGATCTATCTCGTGTCTGGTACTGCATGGTTCCACTCTGCAAGAACTCCGAATCATTCTCTTGAAGCTCATCCTTTTTATGATAAATGATCCGCTTGCCCCGAAATGACCCGGCCCAATAGGGGAAATCCCAATTCAGTGGACCTTTCGATACAATCAAATAGATTGCCACAAGGGCGCCATATTCTAGGAGCCCAAACTATGTGATTGAATAAATCCTCCTCTATCTGTTGCGGGTCGAGGGCTCCTTCCCCTTCTTCAAACTCCGATTCGTATTTTTCATAGAAAAATCTCTGATCAACGATAGAAAAAGATCCATTTTGCATCATATCTAACGGATTCCTTGGTTCGGACCGAAGAAGTAATGTCACTCGATTATTATCAAACTGACTGCAATCCTTTTCTGTCCGTGAGGATCCCGCCAGAGCGCCTTCTACTTCTAATAGGCCACGAACTAGATCAGAAGCATTCTCAACGAATCCATAAGAAGTGATCCTATTTTTTTCATCGGATCCGGGTCCGGGTGAAGACCAAAGATCTGAGCGACCAATCCGGCAGAACAACTCAAAAGATAAAGAAGTATCGTTAATTTCTTCATGCTCGTTCCAAGTTTGAAGTACCATTTGTACAAATAGGAATCTCCTTCCTTACACGATTTCTTCTTCATATAGATAGATATAGGATCTATGGGGCAATTACTTAGAAGTACATTTTGTGCAACAGCCCTTCCTATCTGATAGAAAAAGACCCCATGATCCTGAACCGATCTTACCTGGGATCGCAAATCCCAAGTTTGTCTATGAAGAGCGGATCTAATTGTATTAGTTTCTATAATTGATTTCTTCTGTGTAATACTAATTGATAGGGCCTCATTGATAAGTGCTACAAGATCTCGTGCATTAGAACCCATGGTTATGGACCCGAATCCGTTAGTATGGAACATTTTCTTTTCCAAGTGAAATCCCCTAGTATATGAAAGAATGAAAAAGTGCTTTCGTTGTTTGTGGAATAAGAAGCCTTCGTATCTTAATGCATGTATTTAATTTATTCGGAGCTATTAGAGCGGGATCCACTTTTGGGGAATATGAGTCGAAGCAATAACAAGAATATTTCTAGTGGAACATCTTTCACAATCCCTGGAGAGATAGTTCTCTAATAGACCGAGGGATAAGTAATTCGACTCATTCACATACAGATCATGAATGTTTGGAATCCATATTATGCAAGGAGACATTGCTTTTGCTAATTCGAATTGAAGGGTGATATCAAATCGGTCTATTTTCGGCGTCATATACATAGTTAGCACATTCGTCATAGTTAGCAGCTCCGTATCAAGGTCATCATCAATATCGTCACTATCATCAATATGGATATCGTCACTATCATCAATATCGATATCATCAATAAGATACTCTTTAGGCTTGTCATCCAGGAACTTGTTCGGAAATACCGTAATGAAAGGAACATAGGAGTTTGCCGCTAGGTTTTTGACCAAACAGGATCGTCCAGTTCCTATAGAACCCATCACTAAAATACCCCTAGAAGGGGATAGGGCTAAGCGGAGCGAAAAGGGTTTTCCATAAGATGGGAAATGAAAACTATTAGCCCCACACGAGGTTTGTGAATAAGTGATTGTCTGATAATGAGCAAGGAATATCCGTCTTTCTGCTAAACAGAATCTATTGAACTCATAATTCATTAGATACTTTTTCTGAATGTCAACTAAGTATCGTAAGTAAATTGATCCCGGTTGTTCAATCATTTGATAACCCGAGTCATTCTTTGATAAAGGATCACTATGAGTCAGACTCAATAGAATTTGATCAATCCTTTTTTCTGTCATTAAGGTGGAGAACTGAACCAAGAATTCTCTTTCTTCATCATCAATCGAATCACTGTTCGCGACCCAGGATTCCATTTTATCATCAATCCAATCACCGTTCACATTTTTTCTTTTTCTTATCAATGAATAGATCTCTTTACTTGTACGACTTAGATGTCTCGTATTTCTCGAAAAAGTGATTCGATTGATGGAATTTGGTATGATACTTATGAGATCGATGAGATTTATATTCAAATATTTCTTCTTAGAAACATATTGATTTGACCCCATAAGTGGGACCACCACCCAATAGCATGTTGCCACCAAAAGCAAAACCCCGTATCTCTTCCAGAGAATCTCCTAATTGTTCCCGAGCAACTAGAAAGAGATTCTTTAACCAAAAAGAATTCAGTTCAGATGTAGGATACCTATCCAGAAGTTTTCGCAACTCAATCATGTATGATGGAATCATCAAAGATTTTATCTTTTCTAACTCTGTCTGTAACTCACTAGAGGCTCGGGAAAAAAAGAGAAGATGGATACGAACGAGATATCCAGCAACAAGAAGAAGGAAAAGGATTGAATAGAGGAACTCCCAAGCATTTCTTGATCTCAGATGTGCCCATATCAATGGAACGGGTGACTCATTATTCGATGAATCATTTCTTCGGACAGAAGAAGATTCTGTAAACACTTATTCGAAATCTCACTTATCAGAGTCCATTGTGAAGAATCCTCTGAGGAATTGGCCATGATATATCTGATCCATACATAATATCATGAAAAATGGATACAAATTTTTGACTGCTACTTAGTATTGGCAATGGGTCTGAAAAAGTATCTACAAGGGCGAAATTTAGATATTTGCACCCTGTCGAAGTAAGGAACCATGGCATATATGTTTGGAACAGATTCCATTTTGAGAGATTTGAAAAAGCACTATCTCGTTGAAAGGTTCCATACATCTGCCCTTTCTCAACGTATTTCTTTAGACAAAGACTCCGTTTTTTCCTCTTTCCGGATGGTAAATATTTCTCAGAACATGGAGTGTGAATCAAACCCATGTTTGAATTGAAACTAAGATACTGATGCAAGTTCTTCCCTTCTGAATCAGATAGATTCATATCTGAAAGAGGCCGACAATAAGTTCTTTCAAAATTGACTATTCGTTCCTCTCTTAGAAATGTTGCAGAAATGTCTGCGATCGAGTAAATAGCTCTACGAACGACCGGATCGGATCGAATTGGAAAATGGAAAGATTTGTACAAGTTATACGTTTCATCACCACTTTGTAGAAAATCGTTAGGTATGAATATATCAGATACCTGTGACTCGATTGGTGAAATAGTCTCTCTCTCCAAAAAAATATGTTTTTTTTTACCGACGCACAAAGAAAATATTTTGTTGCGAATGAACAAGATATTGAGGAATTGTCCATATGTAAGATCATCATTATGGATACGGGGTCTTTTCCACAGAAAAAGGGAATCTTTTGTTACAATAGAACCAGAAGTGATGTGGATCATTCAAGAATCGAAGTCGATTTGCTTTATAAAAAGAAGATATCAATGAACTTCTATGAAATGGTTTCACGGGATTCAGCCAATTGTCTCGATCGTGGGATATCATTGAGAAATAGGAATCCGTGTTATCAAAGAATTTTCCGCAATTATTTCTAGTATGGAATGAGTCAATCATCCACTTTGGTATCTTTTTGAACAAAAATGGTAATATTGTTCCTTCATTGATCAAGAATTTCGGTCTTTGGGAAGTATCACGATCATCCAATAAGAAGGGTTTCAATTTATTCAAATGAACGATTTGAACACCTATTGATTCTAACAACTGATTGCAGGGTTGATCATTCGGACTTTTCAATTCATAGATGTGGATCTCGGACCTATGAATGGGGGTATTCCCGATACTCACAAAGAAAAAGGGAAGTGATTTGGACAAAAAGGGAAGTGACTTGGACAAAAAGAGAAGTGACTTGGACAAAAAGAGAAGTGACTTGGACAAAAAGAAACGAAGTGACTTAGACAAATCTTGTTTGTCGATAGCCTCGGACCAATCAATCGAATATTGACTCATACGTAATCGATCGAACACTACTTGAAAACGGTTCTTCTGTTCAGAAACGAAATGTTCCAAATGTTCCTGTAAATTCTTGCTCCCATTGGACCATTTGTATCTATATGCATCAGGATCCCGATTCATGGATCTCTCGGTTCGAGAAATAAGAGGATCAAACCATTTCTTCTGAGTCTCTTTCAAATTCAATAAATGTTGGTTGATCGTATATTTCATTATAGTTATATGATTCAGAGTATCATTTCCTATTTGATCCCTTTGAATTCCATATTCGAAGTTGCGATTGGATCTATTCATTAAAAAGAATCGATTCGATACATTTCTTATGTACCCATAGATGCTATATTGGATTTGAATCAGATTTCGGATCAATCTATATTGATTGACTGCCTCCATGATGTTGTTGCTAGCAAATACCGCTGTTTTTAGTTTTGGATCTTCCAAATCATTCCCGCAGTGGATCCGGACCAATTTTTTTCTGATCCTTCGATAAAAAGATTCATTCTCCTCATAAAAAAGAGGAGGTAGAACCAATAAAGATTTCTTTTTCGATTCATCTCTGGAGTTGAATACCTCATTCAAGAATTTTTTTTGATCCAACCCGTAGGAATCAATAGAAAAGGCAAATCCCCTATGATACACCAGATCCGGCTCGGTTATTGATAGAGTGAATAGATCTGCCATTTCTTGAAATCTCTCTTCTGATTCAAAATCGTGGTGTAACGTGTATCCCCCTTTGTTCCGGTTATGGAATAGATGAAATAAATCCAAAAATGGATTTTTTTTCAAGAATGAAATCTTATTGGAACGGTCCATATCTGGTTCATCCTTCGGAACCATATCACATCCCGGATCTGATGAAATAGGATGAATTGAGACGGTATTTTGTAAATACGTAATTATCTTGAATATATCAACCATTTCTTTATTTTCCGATCGCCTGGAAGGGATAAAAGAAACATCTTGTTTTTTCTTCAAAAATTTCTGATCTCTAGTGGACCTCTCAGTAGGATTCGAACCCAGATGAAGTTCTGACCATCTGTCAGAGAAAAAAGAACGAATTGATCTTGTAGGATTCCCAAGAAATTCTTCGATTTCTTTCGGAAGCAGATGATTATTCATCTGCTTCTCACGTTTCGTGAATAGCCGGGACATTGAGGAAGATCCAAAAAGGCATTTCGGGAATCGATCTGATTCTATCTCTGTTCGTTCCGTTTGAAGAAAGGAAGGATCCCAAAGAATCGATCTTTCTTTTAGTTGCTGAATCTCTGTTTGATCGATCAATGTGTGATATTCTGAATCCTCATTTCTAATGGAATCGAAATGATCTCTGGATTGATCAGAGGATCCTTTCGATTGGCTAGAATCCGTTACTTGAACGAAAATAGATCTTGTGGAATCATATTGAATATTTGACAATACATTCCGTACCCTGCTAAAAAACCAATCCTTGTTTACCAACCACACATTGTCTAACCAAATCCAATTCTCTCTCGATACGTTCCTCAAAAAATCCGATTCGTGCTGATTCTTCCCCCAACTAACGAAGAGATCTTGGCGGAATTGCCACATATGAAATTGAGCACAATTTTGCAAAGAAATACCCCACTTGTTTCTCGAGAAGAGATGGGAAACGTGCTCAATATCATTTGATTGAATAGTTGCCTCAGCTCCTTGTTGTTTGAAGAAACCCTCCCCTTCAATTGGTCTTTTTTCACGAAAAGCAGACATGAGATAACAAATCAAGTCTTTCCCTAAGATTTCGAATAGCTGTCCCGAATTCAAGTTGATTATGTTTCGCTTCTTCCTCGGAGAAAGACGATCAAACAATTCCCAATCATGGTCCTTGCGGATCGGATCATCCGTATAGGATAAAAAAAGAAACTCCAGATATTTGCTATCTTTCTCTTTGAATGAGATCTCAATTCCAGCTACGGTTTCATTAGCTATCTTACAACTAGAATCCCTCTTTTTTCCGATCCGGTTCCTCCACCACTGCGAACCCCGGTTCGATTCAGGCATGATACACTTTTTATTTATTGGGAGAACCCAAGTACTCTCTTGCGGATCCATGAAACAACTCTCAGAAATCTTTTTCTCTTTTGGAAGATACAGGAGCGAAACAATCAATCTATTGATATTGGAAGACCAAAAAGATTCTTCCAATGTCTCATTTCTGGGTCCAATGGAATTCATAGGTATAGGAAGAAGCTCCATCAAATAGAGATTTTTTCTTTCGACCATCTTTCGATTGGTAATACGAGATATAAGGACCACTACTACAAGCAGTACTACACCTTTGATCGTGAAATATCGATTGCTTGTTGAACCCTGTGAATCACGTGAAAGTAGGATACTCCAAATTCGGGGGTCAGAGAGTTTCATAAAACGTTCTTGGTGGAAAAAAATGTGAGTGAAAGATCCCACTGAATCGAATTTGATCCATGAATCTAAGAAATAGTGAGAATTCTTGATCTCACTCAATATCTCTCTCAATTCGAAGATCCAGGATTTGAATTGATATCGTTTCATTGATTCCTCCTAAAGATTTTCATTGATTCCTCCTAAAGATTTCATTTCAATTGGAATTTGGTTATTCACGATGTACAATGAGCCCTGTTAAGCATCCATGGCTGAATGGTTAAAGCGCCCAACTCATAATTGGCAAATTCGTAGGTTCAATTCCTGCTGGATGCACGCCAATGGGAACGTTCAATAAGTCTATTGGAATTGGCTCTGTATCAATGGAATCTCAGCATCCATACATAACGAATTGGTATGGTATATTCATACCATACCATATGAACAGTAAGAACTAGAATTCTTATCGATACTGGAACTCATAGGGAAGAAAATGGAGTTATGGATGGAATCAAATATGCAGTATTTACAGAAAAAAGTATTCGGTTATTGGGGAACAATCAATATACTTCTAATGTCGAATCAGGATCAACTAGGACAGAAATAAAGCATTGGGTCGAACTCTTCTTTGGTGTCAAGGTAATAGCTATGAATAGTCATCGACTCCCAGGAAAGGGTAGAAGAATAGGGCCTATTATGGGACATACAATGCATTACAGACGTATGATCATTACGCTTCAACCGGGTTATTCTATTCCACCTCTTATAGAGAAAAGAACTTAAAGCAAAATACTTAATAACACGGCGATACATTTATACAAAACTTCTACCCCGAGCACACG
>JASFAX010003339.1:7500-27500 GCA_030737875.1 Allium sativum | reverse complement strand
GTGTGACCAATAAATAAATTTTGGTTAGAATAATTAACCGAAGAAATCAAAGAATTCTTTTGATAGATTCTAGTAATTAAACGTTTTACAAGTGATAAACTAGATTTATTATCATAACCAAAAATTTCTATGGGTTCATAAAAAATCAAACCATTTAAACCATGATCATGAGCAAGTGCATAAATATACTCCTGAAAGAGTAACGGATATAGGAAATATTGTTGCCAAGATCTACCTTTTTCTAAATATCCTTGTAATTCTTCCATTGACTTCAATTTCTACTTGAACCAGAAACAATAGGTATTTCTTGTATTATCAAATTATACATAGTGCAATACGGTCAGAACAGAGTATGTATCATGTATGAAAAAATATATACCCCGGAAATACAGAGTCCAATCAACAGATCTTTTTCCTCCCTCCTTCTACTATCCAATAGGTTTATCTTCGTTCTATTAATATTAAATAAATTATCAGGGGATAAAAAATTTTTTATTTTTGCAACCCGATCGCTCTTTTGACTTTGGAAATTTTTTTTGTCAGTATACTGTTTCTTCTACACATTAGTTTCCAATCCATAATAGAAAATATGGTAGGATTTTTTTTATTCTAAAAAAAAAAAGAATCAAAGGTCCATTTACAGGAGACCCCTTCCCCACATCAGGCACTAAGTTATTTTTAACGTTTAATTAGATCGGGAAATTATTCAAATTAAGAATAAAAGCTCGTTGCTTTTTTTTTTATTTTTACCAGAATTAGAGCCATAGAGCTCTATCCATTTATTCACTAGACCAAACTCTAACTGTGAATTTCTTAAAAAAAAAAAAAAATAAGAAAGAATATAATAAGAAATTCAAAAATGAAAATTCAATTCCATTTTTTCTTATTATTACGACATGCGGTTTTTTCCATCCATTACCTTTCAGGATCAGTCGTGGTCTTATAGACTCTACCAAAAGTCTGGACGAATTCGTTACTTCATTCAAATGTGTAAAAAACCATAATCGCACTTAAAAGCCGAGTACTCTACCATTGAGTTAGCAACCCAGATAAATATGTATATACAAGTGGAAAAAATGGAATTGAACTATACAACTACGTAAAAACATTGAATTTTGAATTCAAAAGAAATATAAAGGAAAGATTAGATGATCAATTAAACAAAATAGGATTGGATTAAATTAAAAACAGATAAAAAAAATGTAAAAATTTACATTTAAGGACCGCCCCCCTTTTTTAGAAAATAGAAAAAATTTTTGATTTTCGTTAAAAAAATATATCTTATATAAAAAATAGTAAATTTGGCAAACCCATAATTTGAATGAAGTAAAGGAAAAACCCATAAATAAATAAGGATCAAAATAAACAGATCTATTTATCTACGATCGAATTATATTTGTTCGACACACCATTGTCAATATGAATAAATTGTTGAGAAAAAAATAAAATAAAAAAAAATTACATAAAATAAGAATTTGTGTTGGATTGGCACAACAATAAATATGGAAAATATAAAACATAATATAGAACAAGAAAAGAGAAATTGTGAGTAAATAATTACCACACAAATTTATACTAGTTACCTTTCTTTTTTCTAATTTTTTTATTTATTTTATGAATTCTTTGAAAAATTCTGCTTTTCTTAAAATATCATGAACCGCTCCTGTAGGTTAAACACCTTTTTCAAGGAAATAACGAATAGCAGGAACGTTTAAACGTTTAAATAAGTTTGATTTTTCATTGGATCATAAAAACCCACCTTTCGAAGATATCTTCCTTCTCGTCGGGATCGAACATCAATTTCAACGATTTGATAGATCGCTCATTGGGATAGATATAGATAAATAACCCCCTCTAGAAACGTATAAGAGGTTTTCTCCTCATACGGTTCGAGAAAAAATGATTCCACTATTTCTGTATATAATGTAAAATGTATAAAAAAATTTATGACTTAGACTATGATTTAAGTTTTTCTGTTCTTACTTACATAAAAAAACTTACATAAAAAAAAATATCATTCGTACTCAATAACTCAAGTTGGATAATTCTGAAAAAGTCCGAAGGTAAATCCTTAGGCATTTCTTGAGTCGTCTCTAACCTCTTTTGTTTTGTTTCGTCTCGAATTTTTTTTTAGTCTCCATCATTATACTAAAAAAAAATATTGAGACAATTGAAAATAGTGTTTCCTTGTTCCGGAATTCTTTCTCTTTACTTTATTAAAATCATTAGGTTTAGACATTACTTCAGTGATCCTTATCCCCTTTTTCAAAACGGCAGCAACATACCTTTTGTTTTTTGTTATTTCCTTCTATGGAAAGATAATATGAACGATTTTTCCCTTGTAATGTAATATAAAAAATGTTATTTATTTTATTTCAAACTTGTTGGGATTTGAATCCTTCAATTTCAAATTTCAATTTCTATATTGAAGATATACTTAACAAAGTAGTTTAATTTATTAATTGTTACTAACCCTAGATTCACCCCCCGATAAATGAATCAATACGTTTTGCTCGAACTCCATCATGTACTATTCCTATTTACCAATCCAATACAAATTGGGTTCCTAATAGGAACAGAACAAACTATGTCGATTCAAGAGCATCTTCATTCCTATAGAAAATGGCAGATGTAAGAATACACAGTGAATTATGTCCTTCAAATCGCACGTTACTTTCTACCACATCGTTTTAAATGAAGTTTTACCATAACACTCCTCTCATTTTAAATTTTATTTTAAAACGGTATGCAATTGATTCAATATGGAATCATGAATAGTCATTGGCTCAATGATACAAAATATTTTTTATGTATGTATCTGGGGAAAGGTAAATAATTATCTGAAAGAAAGTCTAAAGGTAAATAATTATCTGAAAGAAAGTCTTATATTATAAAGGATTTAAGTTTTTTCGCCCCTCCATTCTATGGGGGGAAAGAAAGTTCTAAAAAAGAAAAAAGAAAAGTAAATCCATTTCTTTAAATCTAATTAAAATCTTCAACAGATAATTCGGGATGTTCTATTAAATTATGGAATAAATTCTTCTCGAACAAATAAACTCTAAATCTAAAAAGAATGGCCCTATGGATTTCCCAATTCCGGAGTCAAATCAGTTATTAAAAAAATATAAACTATTCCAATAACTCGAAAAAGTAATAAATTTCTCTAT
Organism: Allium sativum; assembly: GCA_030737875.1. NCBI lineage: Eukaryota > Viridiplantae > Streptophyta > Magnoliopsida > Asparagales > Amaryllidaceae > Allium > Allium sativum. The sequence continues at coordinate 24,333 of JASFAX010003339.1, read as the reverse complement.
ATTTATAATATACATTTTTCAAATTTCTTCGAGTACCCAGGTTCAAAAAAAAAAAAAAATTTTTGTTTTCATGAGTATGAAATAGAAAAGGATCCTTTTTTCTCTTTCAATTCAGAATTCCATAATGAATTACATAATACGAGAATTCAGATTTCATAGAAAAAGAGTTTTCCCAAGTAACTTACTTCAATATAACTATTAAAATAGGAGTCTCTTAATGATATACCCCAAAATTGTTTTGAATTTAGAATTCAATGAAATATCTGTATTTCTACCCATACACTCAATCGCATTTGTGAAAAACTAAATGAAAAAGTTTTCTTTTTATAGAAAAATCAGAACAAAAGGTGACACTATATCCAAGATTAAAGAAAAAAATTTCCAAACTTTAAAGATAAATTTGTTAAAGAGAAGAATCTTTCCTTTTTCATGTAGACATTCTGGGACGGAAGGATTCGAACCTCCGAATAGCGGGACCAAAACCCGTTGCCTTACCACTTGGCCACGCCCCATTTCGATTTCGAATTTCTCTTTGATACTAATAAAGACTAATATTGGTATTAGTCGTTCGTCAATCCTAATTCAAATATATATGAAATATATTACTGCTAGGATTTAACACATGAAAATATAGAAAAAAATGATTGATCATTCCATAAAATTAAATTAAGATATTGTATGAAACTAAAATTCCTTGTATTCTCATTTGAGAATGAAAGGGAAGATTTTTGATTTGAGAGCGTTCGAAGAACAAGAAGGTTTTTTGACCTACCTTTTAATTTTTCCCTCATAAAAAGAACTCAATCAAAATCTAATTTTCTAATCTACAAGAATGAAATGTTTGTTATGCTTAATATCTTTAGTTTAATCTGTATCTGTCTTAATTCTACCCTTTCTTCGAGTAGTTTTTTCTTCGGCAAATTGCCCGAGGCTTATGCCTTTTTCAATCCTATCGTAGATGTTATGCCTGTCATACCTGTACTATTTTTGCTCTTAGCCTTTGTTTGGCAAGCTGCTGTAAGTTTTCGATAAAATCTTTAATGCTCCCCAAAATTCATGATTTATACGAAACAAATTTTCTAAAAATTTTAAAGATCTTATAAATTTTACATTATGAACTCTCCATTCGAAAATAGAAATTCTTTTTCTTGTATTATATTGAATAACCGTACGGTGAGAAATTTCGATCAACTTATTTCCTCGTTCTGACCTTCCAGTAAACAAGGGCTTTCTAAAGACCCCACAACATCAAATAATGGATATGACCAAAAATACCAAAAATTTTTGGTAATGAAGGAATCAGAATCTTGCTTTTCTTATTATTATTACATTGCAAAATTACAAAAAAAAATTAGTAAAAATTACTTTTTTCAAGAAAAGACTTCATTTTCTTTTTAGTTTATTTTTGGGGCACTATGTCAACATAGTGTATGTGATAAAAAATAGGCAATCTATTTCCCTTTTCAAAAAAAATCTTGGAGATTGTGTAATGCTTACTCTCAAACTCTTTGTTTACACAGTAGTCATATTTTTTGTTTCTCTCTTCATCTTTGGATTCTTATCTAATGATCCGGGCCGTAATCCTGGACGTGAGGAATAAAAAAAAAGATTTTGAAAGTCTGAAACGATCGAGGGGAGCGGAGAGAGAGGGATTCGAACCCTCGGTACAAATAACTCGTACAACGGATTAGCAATCTGTCGCTTTAGTCCACTCAGCCATCTCTCCCAATTCAAATTGCAAATTTTTTATGTGGTGTGACAGGCGAAGTAAAAAAGATTGAAATTGAAAAACCTTACTTCCTTGATTTTCATTTTGTAAGAAAAGTCCATTCCCCCGGCCAGTACTTAACCAGGCCGGGTTATTACATTACTTCTGATGAATCAATCATTTCATGGATCAAATGATTTCATTTTTTATTTTTATTATATCAAATCAAAGATACTTGTTATTGAAGTTATTGAAGTGACAATAAAGATAATTTTTATCTCCATTCCAAGTGTAATTTCTTAGTATTAGTAATATAATACTATAGAAAACACTATAAAATATAATATAAAATATGAAAATGAAAGAATATTCAAATTAATAATTTTTTTTTAGTATTTATTAATTAGTATTAAGTAGTATTTTGAATTTTGAGTCTTTTTTCTCAATTTAGTTAATTATTTAACTGGAAAAAAGCACATACAGAAATAATATAATATAAAAAATGAAACACACATATGTTATAACATATAACATAACTCTTTTATTTGTTCAAGGGACATTGAACATTTAAGATCCAATTAATCCGAGTTCGAATTCAAAAATAGGTCAGTTGAAGGGAAAGTAAAAAAAAAATGAGGAATTCGTCGTGGTTATAGCCCAGCTTCAATAATTCCTTCAATTTTAGACTGTCAGTAATGACTTATAACAATAACAAGTGAAAAATGATACTTTTTTCTTTATTATAACTTTATTAGAATTTGGTTTTTTTTACTTTCGGTACTTCGACTTCAAGTACCTCTGGTCGGGGAGGATGAAGTGTCAACGTTCAAGTTTTAATGAGTCTGATGCTATCTTAATAGCATCTCATTCCTTTGTTCGACAAAAGGTATATTCATATATAATAATGAATATGAAGCGGGTATAGTTTAGTGGTAAAAGTGTGATTCGTTCAATTAATAACTTAAAAAGTTAAGGGTGTTTCGGGTTTTTCATATTCCGATCAAAAAAAAAACTTTATTTCCTAAAAAGAGTTTAATCCTTTTCCCCTCAATAGCATATTTGAGGAAAATAGAAATTCTCACGATTTGTATCCAAAATTCAATTTCAATTGAATAAAAGGGTTATAGAGTCACGAAGCATAATAAAAAAAAATTGGATCAAATCTTCCAATTAATATTAATAAATATAAGTAAAGGATCTATGGATGAAGATAAAAAACATAAGTGCATTTCCAATCGTAACTAGATCTTCAATTTTTGTCTTGTATAAGCTAAGATTAAAGCCAAATAGCTAGAAAATGGTAGTTTTGGTTTACTAGAACCATCAGCAAATTTTTTTAGCTCGGTGGAAACGAAATTAAATTCTTTTCCTCAGGATCCCTCGAGTGGAAATAGGGAACGAAGTAACTAGATTAGACGGATTTGAAATAATAGAATCCCCCTTCTCTAGAAGGATCATCTAGAAAGCGAGTGGCTTTGGGTGTCTTTAATAAGAAAAGCTGACATAGATGTTATGGATCTAATTTTTGTTTCTGGGAAGACATCAATTTTCCATAAAGGAGCCGAATGAAACAAAATTTTCATGTTCGGTTTTGAATTAGAGACGTTAAGAATGATAAATTAACGTCGACTATAACCCCTAGCCTTCCAAGCTAACGATGCGGGTTCGATTCCCGCTACCCGCCCCATATTCCTTATTCTATACACATCATCCATTCGAATATGCATTCTTTTTTTTTTTTTTACCTAAAAAAAAATTTGCATTTACAAAAAAAAAAAGATAAAGGGAAAATGCGAAAGAATGAAATAGGAATGAAAAGCGTCCATTGTCTAATGGATAGGACAGAGGTCTTCTAAACCTTTGGTATAGGTTCAAATCCTATTGGACGCAATTTTTTTCCATCTATTTTTACAGTGGCGACACCAAGAAACCCCTTTTTTGAATGATTTGAATCAGAAATAATTCGCAAGAATAACTCTTGTTCTAACAATAGAATTAGAGTTATAAATTTATACTTGTTCCTCAAGTAGAAACAATTCAGTGTGCTCCTGAATAGCTTCCTTCAAAAAGGTTTCCGCTTCCTCGGTAAATGTCTTGGTAGAAGATACAATTTCTTGAAATTGAGGTTTATTCTTTTTTAAGTAGGTACGTAACTTAATGAGAAATTTCTTTATCTGTCCAATTTCTAACGAATCAAGATATCCATTTGCTCCAATATAAATTGTAGCTATCTGTTCTTCCACAGTAAGGGGGTCTGATTGGGATTGTTTAAGCAACTCGCGTAATCGTTGACCTCTTGCCAATTGATTCTGAGTAGCTTTATCGAGATCAGAAGCGAATTGTGCAAAGGCTTCTAACTCTGCGAATTGAGCTAATTCCAATTTTAATTTGCCAGCTACTTGTTTCATGGCTTTAATTTGAGCTGCGGATCCCACTCTGGAAACAGAAATGCCTACATTAATAGCAGGTCGGATTCCCGCATTGAATAAATCGGCAGATAAGAATATTTGTCCATCTGTAATGGAAATTACATTAGTAGGGATATAAGCCGAAACATCTCCAGCTTGAGTCTCAACTATTGGTAAAGCAGTCATACTCCCTTCACCTAAACTGGAACTTGATTTAGCAGCTCTTTCCAAAAGGCGTGAATGCAAATAAAAAACATCTCCTGGATAAGCTTCACGACCAGGAGGTCTTCTTAAAAGAAGAGACATTTGACGATAAGCTTGTGCTTGTTTGGAGAGATCATCATAAATTATTAAGGTATGGCGTTCACGATACATAAAATATTCAGCTAAAGCCGCACCTGTATAAGGAGCAAGGTATTGTAATGTAGCAGGTGAGTCCGCGGTTTCGGCTACCACAATAGTATATTCCATTGCCCCCCGTTCCTGGAAATTAGTCACTACCTGAGCCACAGAAGATGCTTTTTGACCAATAGCTACATAAACACAGATTACATTTTTCCCTTTTTGATTGAGAATCGTATCTGTGGCTACTGCTGTTTTGCCGGTCTGTCGGTCCCCAATAATTAATTCTCGCTGGCCGCGTCCTATAGGGATCATCGCATCAATAGCAATAAGTCCTGTTTGAAGAGGCTCATATACGGAGCGTCTTGAAATAATACCCGGAGCAGGAGATTCAATTAATCGAGATTCAGAAGCAGAAATTTCACCTCTTCCATCAATAGGTTTAGCCAGAGCATTTATAACACGACCCAAATAAGCCTCGCTTACAGGTATTTGAGCAATCCTTCCTGTTGCTTTTACAGAACTTCCCTCTTGTATCATCAAACCATCACCCATTAATACAACACCAACATTATTTGATTCCAAATTGAGAGCAATGCCTATTGTACCTTCTTCAAATTCTACTAATTCACCTGACATTACTTCATCAAGACCATGAATACGAGCAATGCCGTCCCCCACTTGAAGTACGGTACCAGTATTCACAACTTTTACTTCTCTATTATATTGTTCAATACGTTCACGGATAATATTACTAATTTCATCAGCTCGAAGAGTTACCATTAGTGTCTCTTTTTTCTTTTTCGGAAACAAAGGGAAAAAATAATGCCTAAACTCTAAACTAAAGTAAAAAAATAGAAGGGCTAATCAGTTATTTCTTCCATTGCCCCAAGGATTCCAATATTAGCACTGATGGTATGGAAATGTAACTCGCTATTCAAACAACTATTCAGGGCTCCTATAGCCCCCTGTAAGGCTTGTTGGAAAACTTGTTGTCGGACCTGATTAATTGCTCTTTGTTGTTCAAAATGAAGGGTTTCATTTTTGTAATTTTCTAATTGTTCCAAACTCTCAGAAGTCGCATTAATCAAATTTACTTTTTCTCGTTCTATCTCAGAATATCCATTTATTCGATATTCCTCTGCTTCCATTTCCACTTTCCGTAAACGAGCCCGAGCTCGTTCGAGCTGCTCAATGGCCCCTTTACGCAATTCTTCCGAATTTCGAATAGTACTCAAAATCCTCTGTTTTCGATTATCTAATAAATCATTTAATGAAAGTAGATTATCTTACCATTAATTTTACAACTTCCATGATCTCTTCCCGAACCAAACATGAATCTTTCGATTCATTTGGCTCTCACGCTCAATTTTTTATTTTATGGGCACTTTCATATCTTTTTATTTAATGTAATGAGCCTATCCTCTCTAGTTCTGTTTTGTTTGTATGCAAACATATCAAAACCGATACAAGACCAGAATATTATAAGGACTCTTCCGACCAGACAAAAATCTCTAATTGTCAGCAAAGTTGTTTCTTTATTTAAATTTCAATGAAATTTTTATTCAAATCCAAAAATTTATCTTTTTTATACATAGGTCGTCGATTCGGCATTGATAATAAAAGAGCGCCCTTTTATTTATTCTAGTAAATGGTTCAAGTGATTTTATTGATATGAGTGTTATATATCAGAAAAATTACCAACTATTCGTTTTTAAACCATTTCAATATTAACGTAATGGTAGAAAGAGTACCATGTTGTGCCCGGACTTCAAACAGTTTAGCTTTAACCATGTTAATGGTCTCACTTTATTGGTTGATAGAGAATCAAAGTTGACTTACCAATAAAGAACGAAATGCTATAATTCTTACATATGATTTATTAATTTATTCAGAAGGAATTCGTCGAGATTGTACACTTTTTTCCTATTTATCTTATTCTAAAAAAAAAAAATATGTATATAAATAACACAAATAAATAAATATAAATAACACAAATAAATAAAGTGCAGCCGGTTGGGTCCAACCTATTCTTGAAATATACAACTCGCACACACTCCCTTTCCAAAAAAAATCAATACACCAAGCACTACACTTAGATTTATTAGATTTGTTGCTAAAATATCGGTATTAAACCCGAAACTCCCGGCAGATGGCCAGTGGCCTAAGGAAACGAAAGAATCGGTTACATTTTTCATATGCTCTCCTCTTATAGATAGGACTAACAAAGAACAGAGTTCTTTTTGTATCACTTGACTCGCCCTTTTTTGATTGATTTCTTTTTCTTAATTTTTTTCTTTGTTTTAAGTTTCCGATAAGATACTTATTAAGTTGGGTCCTAGGTCTTGTAGAAATTGCAAAACAGTTCCCCTGTTCCAACACTTCCTAAAAAGTAAAAATTCCGCCGTACTAACCGAAGGACGGGAAGGAATAAAGCGAGCAAATCCACTAATTCGTCATCCTCAAATCAGTCTTTCCCGGGGTATTGTTCCAACAAATACATAAATGTAGGAATGAAGTAGTGATATAATTCACAGAAGCAAACCGCAATGAATTAATAAAATAAGAAAAAGTGTGTAATGCACTTTTTTACATTTTCGTTCTAGGATGAAATTAAACAAAAGGATTTGCAAATAAAAGTGCTAATGCCACAACGAGCCCATAAATGGTTAAAGCTTCCATAAAAGCTAGACTAAGCAATAAGGTGCCTCTTATTTTTCCTTCTGCTTCTGGTTGTCTCGCAATACCTTCTACGGCTTGGCCTGCAGCAGTACCTTGACCAACTCCAGGTCCAATAGAAGCAAGCCCTACGGCCAATCCAGCAGCAATAACGGAAGCGGCAGAAATCAGTGGATTCATGATGATAGGTTCCTCGCACCAAAAAAAAATGGTTAATGATACAATCAACCTTATTTGATCACTAAAAAATATCGAATCGAAGTAACTAAAACTTCAAAAAAAAATATAGGGATAAACCCTATATAACTAATATATATATACTATCACATATACATTTGTTTCTTTCATAACGGAAACCGCTCGCATTTTTTTTTAATCAGATTCTAGAATAATTCGTCGAAAAATATACAGGAACTGTAGCTGGATTTATAGACATTACATATAGACATATATCTAGTGTGATCTCCCTAACCCATCCTTCGTAATATCGTCTATCTTTCCTCTTAGAACTATAGTCATATATACATATGGATTTCTTATTTCTATCTATATATGTATCCGAACCAAGTATATTTTATTGAACCATGCATTGCCTCAGTCGGGGTAAGCTTAAAAAAAGAAGACTTTTTTGAAAACTAATCAATGATGACCCTCCATGGATTCCCCTATATAAGCCGCGGCTAAAGTTGCAAAAATGAGAGCTTGAATACCGCTTGTAAATAATCCAAGAAACATGACAGGAATAGGAACTACTGAAGGTACTAAAGAAACAAGAACAACAACTACTAATTCATCCGCCAATATATTTCCGAAAAGTCGAAAACTCAGAGATAAAGGTTTTGTGAAATCTTCTAGGATGTTAATTGGTAAAAGGATTGGAGTTGGTTGAATGTATTTTCCAAAATAAGCCAATCCTTTTTTGGTAAGACCCGCATAAAAATATGCCACGGACGTGAGTAAAGCTAAAGCAACAGTAGTATTTATATCATTCGTGGGGGCAGCCAACTCTCCATGAGGTAACTGTATGATTTTCCAAGGTAAAAGAGCTCCAGACCAATTAGAAACAAAAATAAATAAGAACATGGTTCCAATAAAGGGAACCCAAGGCCCATATTCTTCTCCAATCTGAGTTTTACTCAAGTCTCGAATAAATTCAAGAATATATTCAAAGAAATTCTGCCCGTCGGTAGGAATAGTTTGTGGATTCCGAACAGTTATGATAACTGACCCTAATAAGATAGCAATTACTACCCAAGAAGTGATAAGTACTTGAGCATGAATTTGTAAACCTCCTATTTGCCAATATAAATGTTGGCCTACTTCTACACCTGATATATCGTAGAATCCTTTGAGTGTTTTAATGGAACATGGTATAACATTCATATTGCCCTCTGACAGAAATAAAACTTAAAGAAAAAAAATTATTTTGATTCAACCATCTCTTTTTCAACTTATCTACTTTCATCATTAATCATATATTTAAAATACCAAGAAATCACATAACATAATATCCCATTTTATCTATTTTTAAAAATGCAAGACAAGATATAGTAACCAATCTAAGAAATCAAAATAATTAACTAATCTTATTATTCTTAATCATAACATAATCATAATCAATGACTTCTTATATAGCTAGAACAACCCTGACAAATTGCGGATACTAATTTGTTAAGAATCAATCGGATTGAAGCTATAACGTCATCGTTGATTGGAATCGAAATATCTGCAAGATCCGGGTCACAATTTGTATCGATTAAACAAATTGTTGGAATTCCTAAAATGACACATTCTCGAAGAGCTGTATATTCTTTTTGCTGATCAACGATGATTACAATATCGGACAACCCAGTCAGATATTTGATCCCACCCGGATATGTTTGCAAAGTCGATAATTTTCTCTTCAACATTGCTGCATCTCTTTTAGGGAGACGGCTGAGTTTCCCCATCTTTTGTTCTCCTCTTAAGTCTCTGAACTTATGAAGTCTCGTTTCTGTAGTGGACCAATTCGTTAACATACCACCGAGCCATTTTTTATTAACATAATAACATCGAGCCTTTGTTGCAGCTGAGACTACTAAATCCGCTGCTTTATTTTTGGTACCAACTATTAAAAAGGTTTTCCTCGACTTGCTGCATCAAAAACAAAATCACAGGCTTCTGATAAAAAACGAGCAGTTCTAGTAAGATTTGTAATATGTATACCTTTACGCTTTGCAGAAATGTAAGGGGCCATTCTAGGATTCCATTTCTTAGTACCATGATCAAAACGAACTCCCGACTCCATCATCTCTTCCAAATGGATGTTCCAATACCTTCTTGTCATTTTTCCCGCGCTTTCTCTTTTGTTTTAGAAATAACTAATTGTTCCTACGGAACCTTATAACGAGGTTGACCATTGATACATAGTCCGTAATTTTTATTTATTATTTACTTCATTTTTTTTTTTTATTTAATTTAACAAAACTAGAAAGGAAAAAGAAAAAATATCTGCTTAGGAATTATGAAATCGCGTAAATGAATTTTCTAATGTGTCATGGAATTCTTTGGGCTACAAGAACAAAAAAATTCTCGATGGTGTAACAAAATATCTCTCATTTCCAACTTGAATACATTTTTCTTTTTTATTTCAAAATGAATGTTTTTGTCTTGCCTTGAATGGTGCACTAATTTTTTAAATCCGGTACCGATAGGGATAATTCCCCCCAGAACTACATTTTCTTTCAGACCCTTCAACCAATCAATACGCCCCCGTAGAGCAGCTTTTGCTAAAACTCTAGCAGTTTCTTGAAAACTTGCTTCAGATATGAAGCTTTGAGTATTCAGAGACGCCCTCGTTATTCCTAATAAAATTGCCCGATAACAGATCGCTTCGTCTAAAGCACGCCCTGCTCGTTCTGCTCGCAGCAATCCGATGAATTCTCCAGGCGAAAAAACATTAGACATTCCGTCTTCTGAAACTAACACTTTTGATGTTACTTGTCGTACAATAATTTCTAGATGTCTATTATGAATCTGCACCCCTTGAGATCGATAAACCTTTTGGATCTTATTAACCAAAGAGATATGGCTTTGGGCTATAGTTAGCTCAGCTCCAATTAAGAATCCCCAAGGAATTCCAAGAATTCTTGGTATACGTTCGTTCCAACCTTCGACTCTCCTTTCAAGGTTCATCGATATTGAACCAATCGAACGCACTTCTAAGATTTGCTCCACTTTTGGAAGTCCCTGCGTTATGTCACCAGATCGGGATTTTTCATATATAAATGTAACTAATGTATCTCCTTCAGAAAGGGTTTCTCCATAATGTCCGTAAACAGTCGCTCCTGGAGTAGCCAAATACGGCTTAGCTGATCTTATAACTAAGGAATCAACATGAACAATTAAAATTTGACCAGATTTTTTTATATGTGTCCCATATTTAACTAGACATAGATTTTCACAAATAAATTGTCCAATGCTAATTATTGTGGCTGTTTCTTCACAATAATTGTGATGTAAAAAACACCAATTCAAATGGGATGGATTCAAAATGATGGTATTGCATGGGTTGGGATTATAAATCCTTCTATTTTCATCTATTAAACAGTATTTAAGTACTTCAAGTACTTGGAAAGTCGCTTTCAAATTATCAAGTATCCAATATTTGTTTACCAAGATCTGATTATGAGTTATTAAATAGTAAGCTGAATAAAAGTTCACTATTTTAGATACAATAGTACCTAGGGGACCCAACAAATCCCTAATTAGAATTATGGGATTAAATTCTTTTGCTGTGATGTTATATTTTGAACCGTTGACTGGACATGGGCCAACTCGAGAACAATTGAATGATGACAAAATTATCAAAGCCTTATTTTGATTCAACAATGTACCAATAGTTGCTTGATGCTGAGTAACTACTGAAATCTTCACTTTCGCAAAAAAAGGGTTGATATTGGTGCAATCTAATCCATTATCGGGGATCAATCCCGAACCCGCCGTATCATACCTTTTTTCCACATATGAAAGACTAGACTTTACTAACTCAATTTTTATGAAATTTTGAATCAGATCATTTGCCCTTACCTCAACAAGAGAAGCATGAACTTCTTCTATAGAACCATTTTTTTCTTGGTCCCAATTCAATACTAAGCAAGCCCGAACTAATTGAATACTTGTGTGAAAAATTCCACGAATTGACTTTCCGTTTCCATAAAGGATATAATTGACAATTCTAAGTTGAACGTTATCTTTTTCCTGCAAGAGATCTTGAGTGAAAAGTTTTGCTAAATTTATCCCATCAGCTATTTCATATGTGATTACGGGCCGAATCAAAACAAAATACTTTTTTTTAATGGGTGTGATTCGTTGGACATAAATCCAATTTTTCAAATTTTTTTTTTTTGATTCCTTAGAATTTTTTTTTTTCATTCCCGGTGGTATTAAAATGCCGCTGTGTCTAGATATCTTATCTGTCTCTCCGGGAAAATGAATATCCCCAGAAAAAATTTTCAGTTCAATACTTTTTTTTTTTACCTCCACTCGTACTAATCCACCTACTTGGCTTCTTGTATTTGTATTTAAAGCGAGTTGTGTATCTACTTCAATGATACTATTGTTCCGGACCATTAGGTACGAAGATCCAGGTAAGATATGTACCTCTTCAGGAATAAAAAAAAACCGATCCACTTTCATTTTGTATTTTGGACTAAATTCTTTTACTCCTCGATACTCAATCAAATCTTCTTTTTTTACGATTGAATCCACCTCTATGGTCCCATATTTAGTAATTCCCGAACTGTTTCTTCTATATTGTGGATCGTCAAAATAAGCAAGAATACTATTTCTATGTAAAATACCATTTGTGGGTATTTCAATCGAAATACCAAAAGAGGGTATTAGTTCTTTCTCTCCTTCTGGATTATATTGTAATTGTAATGGAATGATAAATCCATTTCTTCGCCTTTTCGCCAAAAAATCAGAATTCTCTTGGAGAATCGAAGGATATATAAAATCCAAATGCCTATTGGAGATGATTTGATCAAGTCTTGAATAGTTAAAAATTTCCCTATCTTTTTTAACAGAAGGATCCAACAATTTATGCCTTACTTGATCATTAGTAATTGAGAAGTCAGAGATATATCTTTCGTCGACAGAAAAAGAATAAAAATTAATTTGATCTTGATCTTTGTGGAGTGAAAAAGACACTATACTGGATCCGCATGGACTTCCTGATAATAGCCATAAATGACTTGTTTTTGGTAATAGATGAACGTTACTATATGTATATTCGGGTGCATGATAGACATTGGTACTCCAGTGCATTTCTCCTCTGATTCAGAATAAATATGTTTCGGACCTTCTCTTTAAAATGAAAAGTAGACGTTCCAGTACGAATCTCAGCAATAACTTGTTCAGATTCTACATATTGATTATTTTGAACTAAAATCAAACTTTTGGGAGGAATATTTACACTATGTAGAATATCCCGACTCTCAATAGTTACATACAAGTCTATAGAACATAGAAAAGCAGGATGCCCGTGACGGGTACGTGTGGGATGAACCAAATACTCGTTGAACTTTATTTTTCCGTTAGAAGGAGCTCGTACATGTTCGGCAGTACCGCCCGTGAATACTCCACCCGTATGAAAAGTTCTTAATGTTAGTTGAGTCCCCGGTTCCCCAATTGATTGCCCCGCAATAATACCTACAGCTTCCCCCAATTCAACCAGATCGCCGTGAGTGGAACTTCTACCATAACATAATTGACAGATCCAAGATGTATTCCTGCAAGTAAAGGGGGTTCGAATATATATCGGTTGTGCTCGAAAAGTTATGCATCGATTGGCAAGTCCAATCCCAATATCTTGATTTCGAGTGGCAATGCAACGTATCCCCATATATATATCGTCCGCTAATACACGACCAATTAGGGTCTGGACAAAAATTTTTTCTGTCACCCCATTTCGAGGACTCACGGAAATACCTCGGATAGTACCACAATCTGTTCTACGTACAATAATGTGTTGAACTACTTCAACAAGTCTGCGCGTGAGGTATCCAGCATCTGATGTTCGTACAGCAGTATCCACGACTCCTTTTCGAGCTCCGTAGCAGGAAATTATATATTCTGTCAAAGAAAGTCCTTCACGTAAATTGCTTTGAATGGGTAAATCAATCATTTGTCCTTGGGGATCCGACATCAATCCTCTCATACCTACTAATTGATGTACCTGAGATGCATTTCCTCGAGCTCCCGAAAAGGACATTAGATGAACTGGATTAGATGGATCAGTCATCCGAAAATTAGGATTCATTTCTTGTCTCAAATATTCACTTGTAGCATACCATATCTCAATGGATTGACGTAATTTTTCTACCGCGTGTACATTCCCATAATGATGGTGTTTCTCCAAAATAAAACTTTGTTGTTCAGCATCTTGGACTAACCATCCCTTAGACGGTATTGTTAAAAGATCATCAATCCCTAATGAAATAGATGTAGCCGTGGCTTGTTGGAGGAAACCCAGAGTCTTCACTTGATCCAGGATATGTGATGTATATGCCATTCCGAAATGATCTATTAATCTGCTAATAAGTCGTTTCATAGCAGTTCCATCTATCACTTTATTGTGAAAGACCAGATCGGCTCGTTCTGCCATAAGTACCTCCATATTCCGCTGAGTAGGATTCGACAATGGACTTGAGTCAGTGATTCGAAAACTTCCTTTCCTCAATCTTGATTTACATAGAAATTAAGAAATTCTTATAATACCGATGAAATTGGATAAACCCGACTTACCAAGCAAGGAAGGACGTCTAATCGAATTTATTTATTTAGATAGCGTATAAATAGGCTCGACAAAAACCCTGTATGGCTTCTTCTATTTCTCGATAAAAGAAACATGACCAACAGTAGTTCGAATGTATATACAACGGATTTCCTTTTTAATACTTCCTACTATTAGATAGTGTCCATAAATCTCATGATAAGTACCAAAAGATTCATATTGAACTTCGATGGGAACCTCTTTTGAGCCAATGACACGTTGATCTAGTCGCCACCGGAGCCAAAAGGGACTATCTAATTTGATTCGTTTCTGACGATAAGCCCCAAGTGCATCGTAGGAACTGCCAAAATATGATTCTTTTCTTTCGTATACTCATAGTTATTATTATCAACTGTTTTATTTTTGTAGTTCGCACAATTATATGGATTATACCTATTTTCACAAATACCCCGCGATTTCCCATCGTTAATACATAGAGTCCGATAAGCATATCTTGACTTGGTACAGAAATGGATCCCCAATAGCTGGAGACAAAAGATTCATATGAGAAAACATAAGTAAGCGGGCCTCCGCTGAGCTTCCAAAGATAAAGGTACATGAACAGCCATTTGGTCCCCATCAAAGTCTGCATTGAAGCCCTTACAAACTAATGGGTGTAAACAAATAGCGCGCCCCTCCACTAAAATGGGTTGGAACGCTTGTATACCCAATCTATGCAGGGTAGGTGCTCTATTCAACAATACAGGATGCCCCTGCATAACTTCTTGAAGTATTTCCCATACAATCGGTTCTTTTTCCCGAATTTTCCTTTTCGCAATCCCGATGTTAGAAACAATATGTTGTCTAATTAGACCACGAATTACAAATGTTTGGAAAAGCTCTATTGCTATTTCTCGAGGTAACCCACATTGATGTAATGAAAGTGAAGGACCGACGACAATGACGGAACGTCCCGAATAATCGACCCGTTTACCAAGCAGAGTCTCACGAAATCTTCCTTCTTTGCCTTCAATTACATCTGAAAATGATTTGTAAACTTTATTATGACCATCCCTCATTGGTTGTCCGCGTATCCCATTATCAAGAAGTGTATCCACAGCCTCTTGTACTAATTTTTCCTGACACATTACTAATTCTCCTGGCGTAGACCTACTTGTTGCTAATAGATCAGTAAGAGTATTGTTCCGATAGATAACTCTTCTATAGAGTTCATTAATATCTGAACTCATTAGTTTACCCCCATCTATCTGAATGATTGGTCTCAACTCAGGAGGAAGGACTGGTAATAGACATAAAACCATCCATTCTGGTTCTACATTTGTTCGGATAAAATGTTTAGCTAATTCCATGCGTCTAACCAAAAAATCCTTTCTTCTTCGAATTTTTCTATCTTCCCATTCGTTTCCAGCGGATTCTTCGTCTCCTAATTCCTTCCATTCTACCAATGAATTTTCTATAATAATTCGCAAATCTAAATCGGCTAATTGTTCTCTGATAGCACCTGCTCCTGTAGAGATTTCTCGGTTTCGAAATAGTCTCAAAGCCTTGGGTAGTAAAAAAAAGCGGGATGCTGTATTTCCAGGATTGGATTTCATACTCGAATAAGCCCCGTAATCGTAGGAAAGTGGGTTTTTTAGCTATGGGCCTAGCAAAAGAAAATTTAGATAGGTTCCTATAAGATTGGATTCCCCTCTTTAAAATCGGACTGAAGGTTTCCTCTCATCGGCTCAAGTAGTGTATACCAAATAAAGAAGGGAGTTTTTTTTACTTTGTTCGATAAAAAGAAGAAGCCTACAAAGAACTACTCTTTACTCAAGTTCTCCATCCAGTAAGGACTTTATTAATTCATTTTTTTTTTTTTTTACTTTCACTTTTTAACTTTCTGAATTTATTATTTACGACAAAATACAATTTAAATGTGAAATTATTGAGTAGTCTACTTCCCTTCAAATAATGAAAATTAAAGGAATAACTTTGGGACTCGTAAGGGATTTACTTGTCTATATATCGTTTCATTCCATTCGATCTTTTAGGTCCCTACTTACCTCGATGGCTATGTCATTATGCCCCTTGAAGCATATATGCGATAAATAGACTTCTGTAACCATGTCATATTTACTTGCTTTAACGGAACCTCTCTCTAAAAGAAATGGAATGACGCATTCCACTAAAAAATCTTTTTTTTTCACGAGGTATAACTAGCAATTCCTATTTAGCTGTTACGGAATTGACCATGGATCAATTCCCCCTTCATTTGGGAATATTGAATACACCCAGAATTCTGAGCTTCATGTTATTCCTTCCAAGAACCATGTCAGAGTCGGGGGCATCCCAATCAGATTGAATGGGATGACAGTTTAGTAGTGCAAATCTGTAAAATGCGAATTTCGATCAAATCACACATCGCAATATACTAGGCCTTCTAATTCCTTAAGGGGTTTATCTAAAAGATTCGCGATATAACTAGGAAGGCGTTTCAAATACCACACATGAGTTACTGGACATGCGAGTTTGATGTATCCCATTTGATATCTTCGTATACGAGAATCAACAAATTCCACCCCACATTCTTCACAAAATTTCGGGTCCTCTTTTTCCGCTCCGATCACTCGATAATTTCCACAGGCACAAATTCCACTTTTATGGTCCAGAGATTCTTTCACAAAACAATCCATCTTTTTCCGGTTTATTGGTTTTATAATGAAAAGTATAGGGCTTGTCACCTCTCCAACTATCTCCCCATTTGGTAGGATTTTGTTGGCCCAAGCCCTTATTTGTTGAGGAGACACTAATCCAATTCGAAGTTGTTGATGTTTTATACCGGTCGATCATAGAATAGAAATTCTGATTCATTCGGATCAAACTTCCTTCCGATTAATCTTAAAATTCTTTTCAGATACAAGGAAATGGTTCAGTTCCAG
>JASFAX010003339.1:0-5000 GCA_030737875.1 Allium sativum | reverse complement strand
CTTTTTCTCCTTATCATTCGAGAAAGACAAGAAAATTTCAGGGTAACAAACATTATCTAGAATTTCTCTTAGATTTGAACCCATAGCTGATGATAAAACTAGAATAGATATTTTTTGTTTCCTACTTACACGTGCCATATCCTTGTTCTTCTATCAATTCTAATTCTGATCTTCCTCCCCAATCTGATATTATAGTGCTGGTATAAACAGCATTTCCGTTATGATCCAATTCTGAACGATAGTAAATACCGGGACTTTGCAATATTTGATTGATCACAATTCTGTATATTCCATTTACTATAGAGGTTCCCAGGGAATTCATTAGAGGAATATTTCCAATAAAAACAGTTTGTTGTTGCATATCCTACCGGTTTTCAAATTATTCCCGCGGGGACATATAATTCAGAAGAATATGTGAGTGATTCATACACAGCATCTCTTTCCTTTATCAGGGGTTCCACCAATTGATACCTTTCCACAAATAATTGAAATTCCATTTCTTGATCTCTATCTTCAATTTTTGGAAACTTATGAAATTCTTCCGTTAAACCCTGATTAATGAACCTACAAAATCCCTCAAATTGTATCTGACTAAATCCAGGTATTGTGGACATTCCCTCATTTCCATTCCGAGCATCTTAATCTTAAGTTTCCTATTTATTTTTATTGAAAAAATTCAATTATTGATTCACTATTCATTGACCCATATGGATCGACCTAGCAATACAATAATAGAGAATGTATATTCTGTTTACTGAATCACATAAAATTTTAGTCAACTCCATATATCTATTTCAAATTCAAACGTATGAACGGAGATGGAACGGCGGAATAAAGAAAATTTTTGGAGCAGGGTTCAAATTTTTGACGGGTTAAATTGATAAAATATTTTTGAAAAAAAAAATTCTGTTACTTACACTTATGGAGCCTTGTTCAAAATTGGTACAACTTCTACCTAACGTATTAGTATGATATTACGATCCGACGGGATACCACAAAAAGGAATGATTGAGATTGAATCTCCTCTTTATATCTATATAAATGAAATAAAGACAGAATAATCAGAAGTAGTATAGAGTTTTCCCTTTTTAACACAAAAAATGGAATTTCATGCTCCAAAAAGAATTGGCAGATTTTTTGGTAGGGAGGGAATTTATAGAATACGCTTGAATTGTGTAACTTAATATAAATATACTAAAAAAAATATTGTATTTATTAAGTACATGTTGATACGGCTATCTATATATCACATCCTTTCTTTCACTTTCTAGAGCAACATTAACATGGATCACACTCCACCAAAATTCGTATTTTATATTCAATAATTTCAATTTATTTATTCAATGAAAAATTGAAACATGAGAATTCTCTCTAGGGATATGTACATAAGAGAGAGACCCGTCTCGGTATCTGGGGTAACAATTTGTGTTTTGGGGTTTACATATACACATATATATTGTTATAATTGAAATAGAAAAGTATTTTTTATTGAAAAAAAAAACATGAGATTAGTCATAAATCGGTCATAAATCAATTTTCTTTTCACTAATTTCAATTTAAAGACTAATTTAAAGTAAATTGTTAATGGTTCCAATTTGCCTGAATTTTTCAGTCTGTCGCCAGAATTTGACTCTCAATAGAAAAGAAACGAGAAGGGAAATTATTAACTGATGTATATTTTGAGATATAATAAATCGAAGAAAATAATAGAAACCAGATAAAAAAAATGTGTTTTGAGGATTGATTAAGTACAACGGGATTCAAGATAAAAAAAAGAGTTAGTAGTAGAAATAGAATATGGCTACTATTTTTATCCATTTTATTTTGGATCGAATTTGGCGGCATGGCCAAGTGGTAAGGCGGGGGACTGCAAATCCTTTATCCCCAGTTCAAATCCGGTGTCGCCTGATCAACCAAAGATTTTTGATTTCTTATTCTGCCGATCTAATTCGATGAATTATTGCTCCGCAAGAAGTGGAGGCAAAGAACTAAGATCGGAAATCTCGATATACAAAGATTCCTAAGAGGCACCCATTTTTACTACTAGAATAAAAGATTATATAAAAGACTAGCATATCAAAATAAATCTCTTAAACAATTTTTAATTTTAAGTAGCGTCTCGTGATTCTGTTGGGTATTAAATTAGATTGGATACAATGATAGGAAATAAATTTAGGGCTTGTAGAAAGGCACGAAGATACTTTGTAGTTAAACTCACGAAAGGCTATGAGTGCTCAGACATAGAATCAGAATAGTTGGTCGACTCTTATAGTATAGAGTAAAGGTAAAGTAAAAATTGAAAAAAAAAAAGAATATATGTTTGTAGTAATAGTGGCAGTGGGTTCTACCGATTCTTTCATAGAAAGACAGTAAGCTTAGATCAAATAGAAAATAGAGTGATATATAGTTGTGTATAGAAAAGGCGCGTGTATCATCTTGTACTTAATACTTCCTGATTCTACCGGAAATCTTAAAATATTGAATGAAACTTGTTGCAAATGTATTCATTGAATTGATTTGGTTCATCAATAGTCTTAAGTCAGAATACTATTTTGACTCTGTGCCATTGATTCCACTATGATTATTAAATAATAATCGAATAATTCTTTCATAGAAATAAGGGACATAATTCACATGGATATAGTAAAGTCTTGCTTGGGCTGCTTTAATGGTCGTCTTTACATTTTCTCTTTCACTTGTAGTATGGGGAAGGAGTGGACTCTAGTGTTGTGGACACTACAATACGGAAATTGAGTAATCGGTTGCTCAATCGAACTGTATCAATTCTTTATTAATATTAATCGTTTTGCGAAGCCTTGCCTTAAAAAAAAGTATTCAAAAATTGTACTGGAATAGAGTAATAAATCATTATCATAATTGTATTTTGCAACTCAAATCTACGCATAATATAAGATTATTTCCAACCTAATTTTTACTAAATAGTCTATATTTATTTTTTTTTTTTTCTTTTAGAAAAAAATTAGGTTATTATGACACTATATTTTTTTTTCCACTGTAAGCGAAATGATTAGTGATTGTCCAAAGAGACCCTACACATAATAAAAATAAAACTAGATCTTTCTTCCGTTAGGCTATTTACGTATCACACATTTCACATTTGTTTTAAACTTCTAGAAATTATACTTTTTTGACTCATGTTTTGTTTAAACATGAAAAACGGACAAGTTTACTCTAACCCCTTTTCCAAATCCGAAGAAGTTATCATATAACTACGCGGATCATCCATTAATTGTTCAATCAATGACTTCTTGAGATGAAAAAAAGAAATAGAATTAAAGTTTTATCTTATCTATTTTATCTTATCTATATGTACATCTACTATATACATATTGAAATTTTTATCTATATGAAGCCCATATTAATATTAGTATACAATACTAGCTAGCGTGGTAGAAAGAACTATATATTATAGTTCTTTCTACCACACTAGCTTAGATACTTAATAAGCTACTTCTGTTCTGATTCCAGCTCAGCGCAATCATTTCATTTAAGACTTACAGTTTGAATTCTTTTCTTTCATTTCTTGAATCATTGAATTGAATTGAACTGCTAAGAACTGATAATTCAAATTAATCATTTTGGCTAACTGTTTTTACATAGATAATAAGTAAAAAAGCAGTAGGAATTAGAATGAACAGTGCAGTAGCAATAAATGCGAGAATATTGACTTCCATAATCTAATCTTTTTTTTTTCGCAATAACTTAACTCGGGATCTAATCCCATAGAGATGATAAATTTGATTCCTGTAAATTCAATGGGATAAATTGTATCTTGATGATACTGAATCAGATCAATATTATGAATAAAAATTTCTGATCTATCAAATCAATTTCTCGTTGAGAATTGAATAGTATAACATAAGGAGATCTTTTATCCATACAAAAAACTATTTTGATTAGATCATAAATACCTATCATTAGGTTTTCATCCTTTTTCCACTTGTTCTTTTCTATAACCTAGCATCTTATCTTTCTTATACAATTCTTCTACTTATACATATACATAGGATTTTTTATATAGAATTATAAGGTATTATATAACCGTATTCTCTAGGGCATACAGAGAGACGAACAGTATAAATATAAGTGAGATGTAAAAAAGGTAAGGTTAAGTCTAAAAAATCGACTATTCAAGCTTTACCTTTACTAAGAATAAGAAAGAAAGGGGCCCCACTTGGTTTTGTTGGTCTTTTATTTTATGTTATTTTATTAGTATACTCTTTGTTTTGTTGGATTGGAACGTATACATCAAAAATTCAATGTAAAATTGGAATGAGAATGAAATAAATTGTTTCAAATCGGTGCTAAAAAAAACTTAGATTTCGAAAAGATGTGCTTTAACCTAAAAGGTACTTTGCCGGAAAATTAACTTCTATGAAGATTTAGTTCATTGTATATCATATAATAAACAAAGCTATTTTGTGTCTGTACCCCCCAAAAATCTGAGCACTCTATTCCATTTCATTTATCAAGAGCAGAATGATTGAAAAAAAAGAGTATTGGTATCTCTTAAACTTTTAATATTGAATATAGCAATAGTACCAATTGTACTAAATCCACATATATTTTTTCCTTATCAATTAGTACTGGGGAAGAAAAGGAACTTCCCATATTTATCTGATGAGACATGCGAAACAAAAGAAATAATCTCCACGGTGTGAATTTGTTTGATTCCATTTTGCTCTTCGTCTTCCTTTCGCAAAAATAGAGAAATGAATTTCTCTATTCATGAGATCCTAGTTCGGGACTGACGGGGCTCGAACCCGCAGCTTCCGCCTTGACAGGGCGGTGCTCTGACCAATTGAACTACAATCCGGCGAGGTGTATAGCATATATATACTTAGGATTTCATAAGAATATCCTACTCGTCATGTTGGAACGTAACAGATATGCGAATGCTATATTGATATTATATCCACATAAACACGGGCTTTAGTGAAAGTGAGACAGATTATTAGTAACTAGTGATTTTTTATTTT
>JASFAX010003338.1:0-42786 GCA_030737875.1 Allium sativum | reverse complement strand
ATTAATTATCGGGTTAAAGAACAAGTGTTATTTAAAACACCGTTCACGATAAACCCAAAAATCAATTCAAATTCAATTCCAATTAAATACCATTTAATTGGTACACTTCATTAAATCTAAATAAAAAGATTTAATCTTTTTCTCAACTGGGTTTAAGAACAGTGTTAATGAAGACGCCATTCACGAAAAACCCAAATCACATTTGATATTAAATACAAGGCTCTGAATAGAAAATATATCGGCTTATATTCAATATCAAATTCTACGACCAACAAATATCGTATTGGAAATAACGATATAAATATATCTTTCAAATTTTCATAACAATATCTGTGTAATCACGAAATCCAACATCGAACTATTCCGAAGATGATTTCGATTCAAATCCATTCCAATTCAATTATTGGAAATCCTGGTTATTTTCAAAACCATTTCAAATCCTATTTATTTATTTGAAAATAAATAAATTATCATTCTAGTTCAAAACTAGTTCATTTCGATAAAAATCTATTTTTATCTCTTCAAATATGAAATTTTTCATCCCAATTCTTCACGAATCATTTCTTATGATTTTACACAAATTATTACTATTTTTAATAATTTTATCAAGGCCCGTACAGTCGATTTCCATCAACGGCCATCGAACTGCACTTACAACGACCTTTTCCAAATTTGATTTGGACATAATTCCAAATCCACCGTTATATTTCAAATTTCTAATATTCGTTAGAAAGCTCTTTTCGATACGAACCCAACGGTTCTGGTTTTAGGAGAATCCGACGGTCGGATCTCCCGTAATATCCATTCGAAGTTAATGGTCGAAATTCGCGAACTTCCGCGGTGCGACGCGTTCTATTCAGGCCATTATATATATATATATATTTATTTATTTTTATATAGTATTATATATATTTCGTCGATTTCCTTTCAAAACGTATTTTATAAATCGTTTAAATTCGTTTTCAAAACGATTTCAACTTCCTTTTCAAATTCAAATCAAAATTGAATTTTTCAATATAAATTCATTTTAATTTCATTTCAAATCGATTTCAATTCAATTTAATTTGAATTTCAATTCATTTTAATTTAATTAGAATTTCAATTCATTTCAATTTAATTCGGATTTCAATTCATTTCAATTTAATTTGAATTTCAAATCTATTCAATTTAATTCGAATTTCAATTCATTTCAATTTAATTCGAAATTCAATTCTATTCAATTTAATTCAAATTTCGAAATCACTTTCAATATTCATTGAAAAATAAATAAAATTGATGTAAATATCGTTCACGTCAAAATTGCGTCAATCTAATCAACACGGCTTTTATTCAATACATGAATATTTATTCTATTCAACACATGAATATTTTCCAATTCAACACATGAATTTATTTTCTATTCAACACATAAATTTATTTTCTATATTGGAATGAGGACCAATCAATTACCATATAATGTTAATTATATGCATTTTCTACAACACATGCATATAATAGCAACGATAAATAATCATCCATCATCCAGAGTGCAGCACACGACTGCACAAGCATTAAATATAACTAATTAACGCTTACACAGTCCGTCAATCCATCGATTGACATACAACTAAACAATCGGGAATAGTGTACGTCAAATCTCATCCCAGTACCCGTGTGGGGTTTCAAATCAACTAACACAGATTTTATTTGGGCAGTTGGTCGATGTGTAAAATTTATCGTCCCAATCAACATCAGTCAAATCAGTGTATATAAAGAAATCGTCCGATTTGTTTATTTATATATATATATATATTTATATATACACATTAAAAATCATATTTTTAACTATAAAATATTTTCCACTATAAAATATTTTGTTTCATTCACCGTCACACAATCAAATTTCACTACACAACAATCAAACAAACAAGTCATCCATGGTCTGTGGACGACGGGTGTCGGGTGTTACTAAACACCGTCTTCATCCTAGTATATATTTCAAACTAGAAATAAATTAAAGGTGAGGAGTTCTCATCGACTAGCTAAACCAAACGCTACGACTCTTCTTATGCAGAACTCTTCGCCGTTCTCGCCTTTTGTCACTTTCGTTGCCCGCAGCCACTACATATATAAAAATCACATTTTTATATTGTTGCTATGTATATAAAAAATCATATTTTTACACTGCTACTATATAGATAAAAATTCTATTTTTACACCGCTACTATATAGATAAAAATTCTATTTTTATAATGGTGTTCATATAATAAAGATTATATTTTTATTACGCTATTCTCTATATAAAAATTATATTTCTATATATCTACTTCCAATATAAAGATCGAATTTTTATATCACCTCTATAAAAATCACATTTTTATTTCAACATATATACAATAAAAATCAGATTTTTATTTCCCTACATATATAGAGATCAAATTTTTACTAACTATAGAATATAAAAATCGTATTTTTATTCTTTCTATACTATAAAAAATACTTCTTTTATATGATAATAATTACTTCTTTTATATGATAAAAATTACTTCTTTTATATGATAAAATTTAACTCTTTTATATGATAAAAATTACTTCTTTTATATGGGATAAAAATTACTCCTTTTATATGATAAAAATTACTTCTTTTATATAGGATAAAAATTACTCCTTTTATATGATAAAAATTACTTCTTTTATATAGGATAAAAATTACTCCTTTTATATAGGATGAAAATTACTTCTTTTCCCGAATAAAAATCCTAGCTCTACACAAATAAAAATCCTAACTTCAAGGTGTTAAAAATCCTAGCTTTAAGCGAATAAAAATCCTAACTTTAAGGTGTTAAAAATCCTAGCTTTAAGCGAATAAAAATCCTAACTTTAAGGTGTTAAAAATCCTATATTTTCCTAAAATTAAAAATCAGAATTAAGTAATAAAAAAACTTACAGCGTGTTGGAGGAGGGGGGATGAGGCGTAGGTGCGGTGGCGGGTCCAGCAGGTGGAAGCGTGGTTTTCTGATGGCTTGGGGTGCGGCGGCCTTCAAATCGAAGAGGAGTGGGACATGACGGAGGGGAAGAATCGGAGGAGGGGAACTTTGCCTGATCGGCGGCGGCAGGGGGGAAGGCTGCGTCGACGATCGGTGGTGACGGGAGGGGTTGGGTGAAGCGACGGGTTTTGTTGTGTTTTTTTTATCTAAATCTCGATTTCGATCTGAAGGGAAGCGGGGTTTGACCGGTCTAAAAGGAATGAGGGGGGAATATATTTTAATATATTTAATTTAATTTTTAGTCCATAAAGTCACTTTTTCTGTTGGACTCCGATTCGAACCCAAGAATAGTCGCCCCTAGCGTAATACCCCCATTCCAAACACAATGGGATATGTTTCATAAGCCAATTCGATCGTTTCGATCAGTTTTCGTCAAAATCAAAATATAACTATATATATTGAATTTGAACGCACCTTTCAATTTACCGAGGCCACGAACTAACCCGAAAAATATTTTCTAGCTTCGTATTCACGATACGGTCCTAACAAAACTAGTTTCATCGAATTTTGAGATCGTTTGAAAAATGGCCATTTTCCAGTCGATTAAAATCAATTGAAACTGGTCAAATGCGTTTTCCTTTGCCACGCTCACATATTGATTTGAAAAATTACGAATTTTGAAACCTAGCAATAACTAAACATTCTGGTTCCAACAAAAGTGGTTTCGTCGAAAACCGAGGTCGTTTGCAAAATTCCCATTTTTAAGGGCCAGAATTCCATAGCGACTATTCTGAATGTTCCACTGGGCATAACTTTTTATTCCCGCAATGAAATTTCAATTTTTCGGATTCGTTGGAAAGATATTCTCAATTAGATTCAAATATTTTTGGTTTCGTCAAAATCCGGTTTATTTTGCACCCAGTACATTCATTTGAATTTTGAAATCGAATTATCGAACTACCGCGCCATTTTCTATTCCTTTTATAATTATAAATAAATATTTATATTCTATCGTCGATTCAAACGAATATATACGTTCGAATTCTATTCAAAATAAATTCCTCGTCGTTATTATTTAAAATAATTCATTTTAAATATTCAAAATTCGTTAAAATTGCCAAAATAAAAATTTTAAATTGGCCCGGATTTCTGGGTTATTACACCAATCGATTCCTAGAATCAAACCATAGCCCATAAAGCCCAGCACGTATGCGCTGCATTCAAACTTGACGCCCAAGATATAAATTCTCAAACCCCTACACACCATGGATAAATGAGCCAATCCTCCTATGGGGTTTGAAACTACTATAGGATTAGAAATTATACTAGTATTAAAGTGCAGACTATCTACTGCAAAACCTGATATAAATGAATGTAAAGCACCAGAATCAAACAGGGTTCTAACAGGATAGTCAAAAAGGGAAATTAAACCTTCAACCGCGACTTCCATACCTCGATCAGGTCCACTAGCTTCTAAGGCATGTACTTGTACAGAATTTCCTGCCCCTTATCCTTGCTTGGTATGGCATTGCTAACTGAAGTGTCCCACTTGTCCATAATTAAAGCAGGCTTTCTTTGCCTTTCTGCAGTCCTTCACAAAATGACCCATTTCTCTATAACCATGACACTTGATATCTTTCTTGATCTGAGGCTTGTCATTCTTTCCTTCTTTCTTTTGTGTTCCATACTTGGGCCACCATTTCTTTTTCTCATCCTTGGGTTGTGCTCCTCATCCTTGACTCCCTTATTCTCTTCTTTAACATTCTCGGTCCGCATGTTAAAAAGTCTCTCGAAAGTCGCCTCCATCGCATAGAAATCCTTACGAAGCTTAGAGAAGATTGGCCGCTGGTGGCATTACTGCGGCTACCGATGGAGGTTGGGTACTTTCTTCCCTTCGGCATGTTCCGTAGTCTTAACATGCCTACGGAACCATGTCGCGATGGTGACACCCTTCAGAAAATTGGGAGCCTCAGATATTTAGAAAAAGAGAGAAACAAGGATCCAAAAGGAGGTCGAAAGAATATCGAATATGGCTTGAGGGCATATTTTTTTCAAAAACATATTTTTTATTTGAAAATACTTTGCTTTTTGAAAACTTTTCCTCTGATCTTATAACCTTCAGCTCTGGTACCAAATGTGACACCCCATGCTCGTTAATGTCACTCATAAGAGAATGCATTAAGTTTCGTGAAGCGCAATAGATAAACAATACAGAAACTCACAAGACATATAAAATAAGCAGCAGAAAATTTCAAGTTCATTTTTAAAAATAAATTGTAGTCTCAAATAGGTTATATCAAAACCAGTTACATCAAAACCAAATATCTCAAATCTATCTCACAAAACATCCCATAAAAGAAAATATCAGAGTATATGAAATCATATCCCTTGCCACAAGCCATAATAGAATAGAGAGCAAGTAGAAATGGTACATCTCAGGAAATCCAAGTCCAAGAGGATATCCTAGTCACTACTAAGTGCTTCCACTCTGAGGACCTAGGGGGAAAGGAAGAAAGAAGCGAAAACAAAAGGGTCAGTCATAAAGTCTGGTGTAACGTCCCAGGAATTTTGACAACTGGAATATGGGATTAAATTGAGGATTTAACTATTTACAGTCAAATTTTATATTGATACTGAGATTAAATATCGAATATATGGTTCTATATAAATTGAATTCAATATTTAATTTATTTTGATCGGTTGAGAATCATATATTTACTATTGGATATTTGGATTGAATTTGGTCGAATATTTGAATTAGATTGAAATTCGATTGAAAAATATAAACGTTTGAATTTAACAATAAACATAATAGGCGCTAAATAAATTAGTATTAGCCAAGTTCCTTCTACTATGCACATCATTGGTTGCTTGGTCATCACACTACCGATGCCTTCATTCCCACGGTTTCCCATATATAAATCGCGAGCATTTTCTCCATTTCCTTAGAAACAAATCGAGTCACCCCCTTTTCTTTTTATGGCTATAGCCAAACTATTTCCCCAAAAATTCTCCAGCAATAATCGTTCTTCCCAAATTAATCTTCCATTAAAATCAGCCCTTCCTCCTAAATCGTAATCCCCAAATCGCTCATGCCCCAGATCGCTACCCTAACCACCAAGCTCGAAGCCGCCTCCTGCTGGAAATCGGAAACCCAAAGCTTAAATTGGCAAATAAAATCATTTTTCAACCCTAATCACAATCGTTGTCCATAAATCGAAGCCGAACTACCATTGTTTCCCCCATCCAATCACATGTGCGCTCCCTTCAGATCCGATTACCCTGACGAGTTCTGGTACCACCTGCATACGCCAAGCGTTGCGAGGCCAACTTTCCCACCGCAGCAGCGTTCGTCAGTCGCTTCACCAATGCATAGCCTGCATAATTGCATCCTTTCTTCCTGCCGCTATCGTCTTCTTCCTGCTGCGTTTCGGTGAGCATCTCACTCATGATTTATCATATTTTCAAGTAAATTGATTTCAAAATAAATTAATAAAATAGTATGGATCTGTTTGCTGATTTGCCTTTTTATTTAAGGACCGTGACACTTGATATTGCCTCTGTCTCATGTATTTTGTTCCCTTAAATACTCCCATGAAGTTGCCAATTTGTAGATGTTAATTTTTCCACTGACCTGGCTGTTTACTTGCGCTAATATGTGCACATGTTCACTAGATCATTCACATGATCATGCGGCTGTTAGGAGATGTTGTGAATTTGTAATTTTGTTACACCTCATTTGTATTGTTCAGCCATGCTATACTGATGACCACGACAATGATATGCTGAAACTATATTTTGTTGAATTCACGAAGACACATTCCCATTTACGGCATATATTGAAATACATTGTTACATATCCACTTACGACATATATTGAATACATTGGCACATTTTCATTTACTGCATATATTGGACACATTAACATTTTCATTTACCACATATCTTGAATGCATAATGTACTTTATATATATCCTGGCGTTTAGGGTGGTTTGTTATTAATACATAATATAGTTTTATATACATCATGGCTTTTAAGATGGGTTGTTGTTGGATGCATACTATATATCTTATGAACATCATGGTTTTCAAACGGTTTGCTGAACAGTTCCAAGTTATACTCTACACCATGTAGATCGGCCATTCACCTTTATTTGATAGTTTCGAACCTAAATTATTTGGTAACCATTTACATACTGTTGTTTGCCGCAAGTATTACAACTCCTAATTCCTTTGGGAATGTTAAATTGTTTCAAAAGTTTGTTTTGCTATCTTCTGGTAAAAAATTGTAAGCTTGTTTCATTAATATATGAGGTAAACAGTGCAACTGATTTTATAATTTGGGTTGAATATACAAGAGTTAACCTCACCTGTAATTGTACTAGACTTAATGAAATGTTTCCCGATGTTGTAGGTTATTCATGAGTTAACGTCACCTGTTATGGTACATATACTTAAGTTAAAAGAATTTATAGTTAGTGGTTGAGTTAGTTCATATAAATATATAAGTGCGGAATCATTTACTTATACCCTCTTAAGTACAAACTGCTTACCATTAGTTGAACCTGTTTATACATTGGTAATGTATATGTATATTGGATCATATTGCTTATTTTGCTGACCCTGTTTTAAAACTCTGATGCATTGATTCTTACATGTTTTTTTTAAAAGAAAGAAAAAAATTAAATAGAAAAACTCAAATAGATATATTAATCAATGCCTTTCTGCTTTGATATCTTACAAACTTGGTTGTGAATACACCTGCACTCATGGTAATGAGTTATTAAAAAGTAAGAATGATCTTGTTTTAAAATTATTAAATACTACCTGCATTCATGACCCTTGTTTGGAACTGCACCCTGTTTATCTCAATTTAACACTGGAAATTAAACTTTTTCATTTAAGTACTAGATACCAATGTTGATATTTGACACTGATTTGGTTGGAAGAAACATTATAATCTCTACTTGAACAGCTAAATCTTGTGTTGTGTACATGTCTAATTTTTATTTTGGGGTCGAATACCTTTACATGTGTTCACTGCATATGTTACCTCTATTTGAACTGCACCTATGTATTCGTAAATATATAGTTTCATTTCTCGCCTTTATCAACATACTGAATCACCTTTATCACCCATGTGGAACCTAGAACACATTAGCTGGTTGTAGCAATTACCATGAAGTACATGTGATGTTCCCTACACCATGCTTTGCTTGAAACTATATGCTTAGCCTTGTTGAAAAATCTGAATATGTGTTGCCTCATTGGGAACCTGGACACATGAGTTACCTTGTTTTTTTTTTTGAAGTATATACCCACCTATTGCATTTGATTATATCCAAATCTATCCATAATACTTGGCATAGGCAGTATTGTTCCTGTTTAACTTGATGTGTTGATGTAGAACCTACACCCCTCATATGACTGTGGTCCATCCATGTTCACAATCCTATCGGAACGTACAACAACCCATTTTCTAAACTGGGAACAAATTTTTTTTACACACATCCGGAATTAAAGTAGTTGCATATGATTTTGAGGCACCTATTCTCTTACGCAAATGCTTTCTTTTTACTCACCTGGGTTGAGTTCTGTTGTTTTCATATTGAACTAACCTTGGTGTTTTCTTCTAATTTGCCATGCTGTCATATTCAGTATGAAACCTGAAATTCATTACGGTTTGTTGCATTCTGATTTCCATTTCCTATTACCATATTGGACCATGTATATATTGGTTATATTACTCTTATGCTATGCCTTCTAATGGCTATTTACTCTTGCCCACGCTACCTTGAAACCTAGTATGTACATAGCGTGTGTTGCCTTGTTATTAGTAGTTGCGGGACATTGGGGCAGTGCACACGTGTACATGTGCACGTGTGTACATGCAAACTTCCGCGACCATGTCCGTAAATTAAAAACTCACATGGACAGCTACTGCACAACTCCTATTTTGTGTATATCTCAGAATTTAGGATTAACTATTATATTTCAGTTTCTATTCAAATTAATTTACTTGAAAATATGATTAATCCTGACTCGAGTGTTTTATGCTTTGCATGGAACGCTCGGGTCAGACCCGAGCAGTGCAGATTTAAAGATTTCAGCTTAGGATTCGAAGATTTGCAAAGTTGGGGATTCTAGGAGACGCGCACTCTGAAGATTTTACTACAGTAAAGATTTTCTTGTATTTTAAACTGTCCTTTTAAAAATTCCGCTGTATAGGGAGTTCTTTGTATCAAATTTTTGATTAATATATAAAAATTATTTCGTTATTCAAATTTTATGTTATTTATTTATTCTGTGTTTAATTTTCTGTTGTGATTCAGATTTAAACTCTATAAGCTAAATGACGATCTGTCGATTTGAAGTGGGTGGCGGTTGTCCTAGCTATTATCACTGACATGGGTTCGCGGGGAGAAAGAGTAGGTGATGGAACTAAGGGTCGGTGGTCTGGTCAAACTCTTGGGGTCGGGTAGGCGCAACGTTCAGCTCCCATGTGAAGCAACAAAAAGAGGGGCAGAGCAAAAGAACGAAGCTGTAGGAAGAAAGGGGTGGCCTGCAAACTGTTTAACAATGTAAAGTGTCAACCATTAAATTTAAAATAATGATAATTAACATATAGAATCAATAATTAGGAAGTTAGTTTTGTTGTTTAATCATGCCAATATCATCAGTTTTGGATCAATGTAGTAAGGAGTGGTCGAAAAACGCGAACGTGCTTGGTGATGTATTGTGCTTGATGAGGTTGACGGTTCCAAGAAGATGAAACAACATTTGAAATGTAGTTTGGTGACAATAGTAGTTGGCAGCAGATGTCCTGGCGCTCGAACTGGCGCGGTGCGATTAGGGTTTGATTATCGAAGTGGGTGGTGGTGATCAATTGTTTGGTTAAGTGTTGGTATGAATATTGGAGCGAAGGGGCAAACAAATGTGAACAATTGGAACAGTGATAGTCAGCCTCATATATAGTTAATCTGAAGGATGCATACGCATGTTCTGAAGGATACTGGAACGATGAATTAAAAGGTGACGAAGCAGTTAAATACAATCGACCCAAGTATGTTTTCACCAAGCATAATTAAGTTAACATTTAACTAATTAGGGAAGATAATTTTGTGTGGTAGTGTATCTATGCAAAATGATGGAAATGTGAAGAAGGGGGCAGTGGAAGATTAGCCGGGTCAGTAAAAATTTTAAGAGTAATAAATTTTGTTAATTTTTAATTAAAGGAAATTAATTTGTTAAAACAAACTGTAAACACTTATAATGGTATAACCTTTGCATATGTGGATAGAATCAAATCAAACTGATTGCAATGGAACTATATTTCCGAGCACTACATTCTGGAATTATTCTAAATAGATTTGGTGACTGCTCGAATTTTAGTTAAATTAAACACTAGTTTAATTTAACTGGAAACCGATCCGCTTTAGCGACAACGGAAATAAGGTGAGTTCAACTCACTTAGTTTATCCCGCATATATTTTCTATAAGTCAGGTTCTATATTGTGTGCAACGTTTGCTAATGATTAATGATTGGATGGTTGTTTACATGGATGCAGAATATTTTTTAATACTCATTGATTAAATTAAACGTTTGTTTAATTTAATTAAAATAAATCATTATTTTAACTATTAGATTCCAAATGAGGTTACTTACCTTGTTGGTTGCGTTTATAATAATATAAACGCATTTAATAAATGATTAGATCCTAGAATGGATGTTGTTAATTGATTGTTGACCGTTATTAGTTAATTGTTTATTGTGATAAAATATTGATGTATTAAAATTGAGGTAACCCATTGTGATGCAAGGAAGGACTGGTTGGAGGAATCCAACCAGATTCCTCACTATAATTGATAATGTTTATCAATATAATTTATATTGTTATTGAATGTGGAATTGACTAATATTTCACAGTTTGGTACTTTAGTAGACATTTGCCTCTTTAGTATTATTAGTAAAAATAAAGATTTTTTGGATCAATATTAAATCGATTCTGAACGTTTTCAAATTATATTCGTATATGATTTTGAAATATGATTTTTGAAACTAACCATTGAAGTTTACGTTTTTATAGTCATTTAAAGTAAAGGAAAACTTCAAGATATTATTACATAAATGATTAAGTGATTTATAAATTAATGCATAAATGAATTTAAGCATTAAGGACATTTGAAATGTCATTTATAAGTTTCAAAAGATTTAAATGGGTTAAAGGAATCGTAAATATATGGCAATTGATTTTAAAGAATTTGAAAGATGGATTTTCTATGGATAATAAACGTTTTTGCAAACCTTATTTGTAAATATCGAAAATGTGATAAAAATGGGTTTTTGTTAATGGGATTAATGAATATACGAAGATTTAAGGTGAAATATTAAAATCTTAACAGTGTCACTGGGTTTTAAAGACCATCTTTTAAATTGAATAGTGGAATAGAAGTGGAAATGTTTTCCGGATGTTGAGAGATTAAAGATTTTAGAAGTTTAATTAATGAATGATTTATTAAAGAGGCCAAATGATGCTACGTATTGAATCGGTGGATTCGTTTTCTTTTTATGGATAAATGGATGTTTATTTGATTGTTAAATAACTGACTATCAGACCTAGCAATACGATTGTTGGTACGGAAAGACCAGGATCAAATTTATATTCGAAAACCATTTTGACCAATGAATACGATATCGTGAAAGGTGCTGATTGAAGATGGAGCAATTGAAGACGGTGGATCTTCATGAGCGAAAGGACTTCTTGTTAGAATTTCTTTGGATTGCAACTGCAGGAATTTTGGTAGCGATTCTGTCATAATTGAAATCTTCGGATTTTACAAGGACTACTCGCTATAGATCCTTTGGATGTTGTAGGAGGGTGCCTTCGGTTCATCCTATTCCAAGATGACCTATATGGATAAATGTCTTACAGAGTATACCTAATATCTCCATGGAAGACAACAAGCCTCATCAACCAAGATTGTGGGTTGATTACCTCAAATGTATTTACGTTTGGTAGTGGAGAATTTTTCTTCTCTTAGCTTTATACCCGTATTATTTTAGGGAAATCAATTTTTGATTTGGAGGGTTTGACGATGTGGCATTCAAAGTAAATGGTGACGTTTTGTTCCAGAAGACAACAAGCCTCGTGTAACACCCCACGTCCATTAATGTCACTCACAAAGGGAATGCATTAACTTCCATGGAGCATTTTAAGTGAATATAGAACAGAAAATCACAACAAGAGAGATATAAAGCAGTATTGAAAATTTAAAACTTTATTTATTGCAGCAGAAGGTAAATATGTTTGGTTACATCATCAAAAACCATAAACCAAAGTCAAGTACATAATATCCATCTTGATAAAACAAAGTACATAATCCCACTACTACAAATGGCCATACAGAAAATGATAGGCTGAACTTTACTTCGGCAATCCAAATCCACGTGCTCCAAAAGAGATCCCAATCAAGCTCCACTAGTACTAGTCCCACCCTTAGAACCTAGAGGGGAAGGAAGAAAAGAGGTGGAGACAAAGGGGGTCAGACATAAAGTCTGGCGAGTGCGATAACTCTAACAACATAATTATTAAAGCAATATGATAAGATATAAGCTGGAGAATAAGGTAATGACTGTGTGAACCACATGGGTATGGCAAGGCAATCAAGAGAAACAAAGATAACGTAAATGGCGCTTCCTAATCTATATAGGATAATTACTATACTCTACCGTACTGTACCATACTGTACTGTACTAACACTAACTGCACCCCTACTAGTCACTCTAGAATTTTGATCCCTCTTGGCTAAATAGAACGATGATAGCTTCGTGTACTACTAGATGTACCCACTATCCTCCATGTTTGACCGTATATCTCTAGTTGCTATCATAGGTACCCAGCGTGTACCTATCCCTACTAGATGTACCCCCTTCAATAAGTAATAATGGTAATTCTATGTACTCCTAGCTGACGTCATAGGTGTCGCCTGCTCCTATCTCCACTAGGTGTACCCCCTTAGTAATTATTAATAGTAGTGGTAGCTTCGTGTACCCCTAGCTGACTACATAGGTGCCGTCTGCTCCTATCTCCACTAGGTGTACCCACCACCCTGCCCCATTCGATCGGCTCCCTAACTCGTAGATATCCGTGTTGGCCCCACAGTGGGGTGTATCACTCCCCAAAGTGGCAACCCGATACAACCAAGAATGCACAGCTTATACCTACACGATGCAACAACGTCTTACCTACCAGCCCGGGTCCACACACGCATATGAACCCGTTGGACTTGCGTTGCCACCGCTTACCGGTTTGGCTTCTTACAGTCAAGCCCAGTATGCGTGTCCCGTCCTCGACTTGGGTCGAGCCCACAAAGATACGTATGGGTTACTGGTTGAAATGGGCCCCCATGACTTGACATAAGCTATCCACCTAAGCTTGGTCCCCTCTAGTATTTCCCACTTAACCCCACTTCTTATTCATGTTTCAATTACATGTTTAAATCTTGGTTAAGGTTTTCTATTAGTAATTCCACATGCCACCCAAGGCACCCACTTAACCCCTATGTCCCACTTACATGTTTTACCTTGGTTAAGTGTTGCTAATCGTATTTCCTCATGCCACCCAAGGCACCCACTAGATTCCACATGCCACCCAAGGCACCCACTTAAACCCCTCATGTCCTGCTACATGCTTATCTGGTTAAGTGTTTCTTAATTCATTAAGACCGTAACCACATAAAGACCTCTCACATTAGACTGACATTTGCGGCAGCTGGATTTGCCGGGCGGGTCCGGGCAGTCTTACACCACAAAAGTGCCTAACCTCGTGTCTTTACAACTGTTACGTATTTAGTTTATGCCTAAGACCTCTCACATTAGACTGACATTTGTGGCAGCTGGATTTGCCGGGCGGGTCCGGGCAGTCTTACACCACAAAAGAGTCTAACCTCGTGTCTTAGACAGTTAATTACTCCTAATTAATCATTCCCCAATTTGAATTACTTTCCCTATTCAAATTATCAATCAATTCCAAGTTTAATGATGTCCATAATTGATTCAATTATGTCCATCCATTTATGGTATGTAAAATCATACCCATTTTCACCACAATTATATTTTATGCCTTTTAGGGCATTTATGCTCATCTATTTATGGTATATAAATTATACCAATTTCATTACTAATTAATTTTATTTCTTAAAATTAATTACATGCCTTTTTAGGCCATTACATGCCAATTTAATATTATCCCCTTCGTACCCCCGTCATTCGTTCGCTCAACATGACATATTCATATTAGACTAGCAATTAGTCTAATACTTAAAAAAAAGGAATAAACGTCACAAATTCACATACACACAATAATAGATCTAATTTGCATCAAACTTGCAATTAAGAATTTCAACATACTTGCATAGTCTTTGTATTATCAAAGATCAAAAATCATAGATCTAAAAGGTGTGGGGTCGCATGTATGAACATAATTTTACACCTAAGTAGCCTAAGTAATTATCACAAACTTACATAAACTGTGTATGTCGTCAACCTAAACATAAAGGTGTCATCTTGCATAATTATGGATCCAATAAAGGTGTTAACTTGAGTAAACTATGGATCCACATAAAGGTGTAAACTTTCATAACTACGCATGTCATAGATTCAACAAAAAAATGTCAACTTGAATATGGATCTAAACTTTAAAGGTGTGAACTTGTATATATACATATGAATCCAATTATCACTTAAACTTGCATATGAACATAATACCTATACGAACTAGCATATGTTCCATATCAATATTCGCATAAAAACCAATGTTATAAACCTAGGTGGTTGGATTATAAAAAGGGATTCATTAACACAAGTTAACATCATGAACTACTAGCATATATTTTAGATCCAAACTTACATATCATCATATACAAAACTTGCATAACATCATATATAAAACTTGCATACGTCATATATGAAACTTGCATAACATCGCATATAAAACTTGCATAACATCATATATGAAACTGGCATGACATCATATATAAAACTTGCATAACATCATATGTGAAACTGGCATAACATCATATATAAAACATAACATCATGTGTGAAACCGGCATACCATCATATATAAAACATAACATCATGTGTGAAACCGGCATACCATCATATATAAAACTTGCATAACATCATATGTGAAACTTGCATAACATCGCATATAAAACTTTCATAACATCATATAATATGAATCAAGTTAACATACATGATTACACATACGAATTAGATTCACAACCACAACTAATAATCCAACGTATATCACATCATAATTAATTTAGCAATTATTTTGTTAAGGTAATCGAACTCACAACTCAAAAGCAGTCTTGAGTTCTGAATTCTGATTTCTAGAGTTGAATTAGCGCTCCGTTGATGAAGATTCGTTGTTAGGGTTGAGTAGTTCTGATTTGGTTGCTGTTCTTCCTCTTAATTTTGGTGGCGGCTGCTGTAGGGTTCAAGACAACAGCATGACGGCCACAGTTTTAGATTTAATTTTGATTTAGGGTTTGAGTTTATGGGTCTTTTTATAGAGTTATGAATTAATTTAAGCCGTCGGATGTTCTAAGGGTTAATCAAAACCATGCAGTCCAGATTAGAACTGTCCAGAAACCGTAATGACTCATTAACTAGTCAGAAATGACTCAGCACTGACTCACCGTTCGAACCAGATGGTTGTGCAGGTTTTCTCTCGGCCTGGACGCACTTGGGAAGTGCGCCAATGCAAATTTGTACTGGCGCACTTCCAAAGTGCGCCAGTGCATTTTTTTTTCAAACTTCGTTCGTCCATATCTTCTTCATACGGTATCCGTTTTACGCAAACTCGGACTCTATCTCAAGCAGAATTCCGAGACGAACGAATGGAACGACCCGTTTCCCTTAATTCCCACATTTGAAATTAAGTATTCTTAAATTTAGTTAATCTGATTATTCGAAAATTCGGGGTGTTACATTCTCCCCTACTTAAAGTATTTCGTCCCCGAAATCTTTAAGTTAAGAAGAATGTGTCCTACCATCCAGTCACCCATCTACTCAACCATCATCCACAAGCATCCATTGTCATTAAAAAATTCTAATGTTGTATGAACATATGCAAGAAGTGTGTGTATATGTTCCTTATCTAATGCAAAATCAGGCGGTCTACTGATTCAGTTGACCTCCTTAATGCAAACCATGATAGTGCCATGCGTCCATTATGTATGCGAAAGAACCTTATCGATACATATTATTTCTGCAAGTGTGCACGACCATTCACTAAAATGCAACATCCATATGATGGTACAACCATTATACATCCATTACTTAAATATGTACACACATTTATATGCAATATGCGGTATGAAGGTACTGAGCCGATCTAGTGCCTAAAGTGTGTGTATATGCATCCACGAGCAACCACTAGCAAACACTTGCATCCACGTGCATCCATCATACATAACATGTCTCAAACACATGTTTCAACCATAGGACTATCCTATCTAAAGGTCAAAGATGCTAGCGAGAGGACATACTAAAGATAAGATAAGTACAAGGTAAGCGATAAAGGAGAAATTTAAGAGACATACCCTCAAAAATAAAAGGGTATAATGAACGCATCTTCGCTTCTGTCTCCTAAGTAGCGTCGCTCTCATCATCTCCCCATTGCACTTTGACTAGCTTGACCTCTCGATTCCTTAACTTCCTAATCTCCGACCCAAGAATGCGCGTAGGAGCTCGTCGAATCGTCGCATCACGCTCGATCTCCACCTCTCTAAGCAAGCTCGGATCTACCACCTCCGCGGTCTCGTGCAAGCATTTCCTCAAGTGTGATACATGGAATACGTCGTGTACACCACTAAGTCTCTCGGGCAACTCCACTCTATACGCCATCTGCCCAATCCTTTCCTTAATGGGAAACGGCCCTATGAACCTTGGTGTTAACTTCCCAACGGTCCCAAAGCGAACGACGTTCCGTAATGGAGACACCATGACAAAAACCATGCCCCCAACATCAAACTCAAGATCTGACCTCCTCTTGTCTGCATAAGATTTCTGTCTATCTTGCGCCGTCTTCATCCTCTTTCGAATCAAATCGATCTTTTCCGAAGCCTCTCTAATCATATCGGGTCCAAGCAAAATCTTGTCTGTAGACTCCAACCAACATGTAGGCGAACGACACGGCCGTCCATAAAGAGCCTCGAACGGTGACATGCCAATGCTAGACTGAAAGCTGTTATTATATGCGAACTCCACCAATGGAAGATGTTCCTCCTATGTACCTCCGAAATCTAAGACACACAATCTCAATAAGTCCTCTAGAATACGATTCACCCTCTCGGTCTGGCCGTCCGTCTGAGGATGATATGCGGTGCTCAAACATAACTGAGTCCCTACCGCCTCTTGTAAGCTCTTCCAAAATTCGCTAGTGAAAATAGGATCGCGGTCGCTCACTATGCTAGAAGGAACACCGTGCAAACGAACTATCTCTCGAATGTATACGGAGGCTAACCATGGAGCAGTCCTCTTACTCTTCACGGGAATGAAATGAGCGCTCTTAGTAAGTCTGTCTACCATGACCAAAATACCCGTATTACCCTACCTTGATCTCGGTAATCCGTTAATAAAGTCCATCGAGACGCTTTCCCACTTCCATTGTGGGACCTCCAATGGGTGAAGCCATCCACCGGGCTTCTTTTGCTCCGCTTTTACTTGTTGGCACACCAAGCATCTAGCGACATACTCAGCCACATCTTTCTTCATGACGGCCCAAAAGTAAACTCGTCTCATGTCCATGTACATCTTGTCCCTGCTGGGATGGATGGTCATCTTCGAACGATGTGCATCATCAAGAATGGTCTTCCTTAGGTCATCGTCTTTTGTACACAAAGTCTAACGTCCCTACGTAACCAACCCTTATCATCTAGGGTATACCTACGGAGATGGCTTGACGACTCCCCTCTTTTGAGCTTCTCTACTAACTCAACCAACTGTGGGTCGTCTCGCTGTGCCTCACCAATCCGTCCCAAAAGCGTAGGTCTGACCTCTAAGGATGCTAGCTAACTGGGTACAAAATCACTGGATGGTCTAAAGTCAAAGGTAGAGATAAACTCTAAGCTACGCCGCTCAACAAACAAAGGATTCAATGTCAACTTTTCCCTACTCAAGGCATCCGCCACAACGTTACCCTCGTCAGGGATGTATGCTATCTCGAAATCGTAGGACGCCAA
Source organism: Allium sativum (assembly GCA_030737875.1). Lineage (NCBI taxonomy): Eukaryota > Viridiplantae > Streptophyta > Magnoliopsida > Asparagales > Amaryllidaceae > Allium > Allium sativum. The sequence continues at coordinate 24,569 of JASFAX010003338.1, read as the reverse complement.
GAACTCCATCCACCATAACATATCACCCTTCCCAAGAGACCACATGCCCAAAATTCCTCACTTCTTTCCTCCAAAAATGGTATTTTGGAGAACTTAGCTTTAAGCTGGTGCACTCGTAGGGTCCCTAAGCTTTCCCTAAGATGTAGGGCATGCTCTTCTCCGCTTCTGGAGAAAACTAGGATATTATCCCATGCAAAATCGTCACAACTATCCATCTCTCACGCAGACCATCCTAGTCGAACTCGACATCCCCCAAGTGCAAGCCCCAAAGGCCTAAACCAATATCAGACAAACACCCAAGGGATACCTCCTTCGAATTCAGACGACCTACGTGAGATGATACTTGTAAGACGGTCAACCAATTGAGCACTTGACCGACTCTGGCTGTCCTTGCCAGTCTTGCTCCAAAACCACCGCTGATTACACAACTAGCTTTGCTTTATCTATTAAGCATGTACGAAAACTTATTTCGCGCCTCTGGGTAAACCCCGCATTTTATCAAAGACGTCTCCATACTCACAGACCACACAAATAGATTCCTAATCATCGTTGGATGCGTCAGAAGATTCTAGGCAGCTAAGCATCACTGAACCCCTAGGGTCGTAAGAAATATGAGGGTCTTTCCATAACGAATCAATAGTCTAACTACCCTCCTTTGACAATCTAGGATGGCACCCCGCCTGGCTAGCCAATCCACCCCTAGAATCAAACTATAGCCCGTGAAACCAAGGACGAAGACGTTGCATTCAAATCAAACGCCCAAGATAGACACTCTCAAATCCCGACAAACCATTGAAGGATGAGCCGAACCACCAACAGGATTTGAGACTAGGATGGGATCCTTAACTAGACTAGTATTTAGGTGCAGTGTTTCAACTAACGAAGCAGATACTAACGAGTATGAAGTGCCAGAATCAAACAAAGTTCAAACAGGATGATAAAGAAAACCAAATTTCAACCTAAACGGTCCTACCCCCATCAGGTATACCAGCCGTGAGGGAATATAAATACCCTCGAGAAGATCCTGTACTTTGTCCTTGCCTCCTTGGACAATCCTAAGGTGTCCTACTTCTCCAAAATAACTAGCCTTCTTCTTCACATTCTCCATTCGTGACCTCCCACCAAGATGAGGTTTCGTCCTTTGTTAACCTAACAACTATTTGAACCTTCCTCCCATCGTCTATCTTAAAGGTACCAACAAGCCCTCCACTTCCTTGGACTAACTTCTAGCCAAAAAAATGTCTAAGTCCCTTGAAATGGTTTTCCGTCCTTTGTACGGAAGTCCTTATTTATCTTAGAAAAAAGCATCTATACGCGGAGGGGGAAAAACTCAAAAAGAGAAAGAGGAAGAGATTCAAAACGGGGAATCGAAGGAAGGATATATGGCACTTGTGGATTATGTTCTTAAAATAAACCTTTCTTTCAAAAATACTCTTCTACAAACATATTTTTGAAAGTATTCTTTATAAAAATGCTTTTGAAAAATAGTTTTTCAAAATATCTTATTTGTTCTGGTAACCTTCAGCTCTGATACCACGTGTAACACCCCACGTCCATTAATGTCACTCACAAAGGGAATGCATTAACTTCCATGGAGCATTTTAAGTGAATATAGAACAGAAAATCACAACAAGACAGATATAAAGCAGTACGTGAAAATTTAAAACTTTATTGCAGCAGAAGGTAAATATGTTGGGTTACATCATCAAAAACCATAAACCAAAGTCAAGTACATAATATCCATCTTGATAAAACAAAGTACATAATCCCACTACTACAAATGGCCATACAGAAAATGATAGGCTAAACTTTACTTCGGCAATCCAAATCCAAGTGCTCCCAAAGAGATCCCAATCAAGCTCCACTAGTACTAGTCCCACCCTTAGAACCTGGGGGGGAGGGGGAAGGAAGAAAAGAGGTGGAAACAAAGGGGGTAAGACATAAAGTCTGGCGAGTGCGATAACTCTAACAACATAATTATTAAAGCAATATAATAAGATATAAGCTGGAGAATAAGGTAATGACTGTGTGAACAACATGGGTATGGCAAGGCAATCAAGAGAAACAAAGATAACGTAAATGGCGCTTCCTAATCTATATAGGATAATTACTATAATCTACCATACTGTACCATACTGTACTGTACTAACACTAACTGCACCCCTACTAGTCACTCTATAATTTTGATCCCTCTTGGCTAAATAGAACGATAATAGCTTCATGTACTACTAGATGTACCCACTATCCTCCATGTTTGACCGTATATCTCTAGTTGCTATCATAGGTACCCAGCGTGTACCTATCCCTACTAGATGTACCCCCTTCAATAAGTAATAATGGTATTTCTATGTACTCCTAGCTGACATCATAGGTGCCGCCTGCTCCTATCTCCACTAGGTGTACCCCCTTAGTAATTATTAATAGTAGTGGTAGCTTCGTGTACCCCTAGCTGACTACATAGGTGCCGTCTGCTCCTATCTCCACTAGGTGTACCCACTACCCTGCCTCATTCGATCGGCTCCCTAACTCGTAGATACCCGTGCTGGCCCCACAGTGGGGTGTATCACTCCCCAAAGTGGCAACCCGATACAACCAAGAATGCACGGCTTATACCTACACGATGCAACAACGTCTTACCTACCGGCCCGGGTCCACACACGCATATGAACCTGTTGGACTTGCGTTGCCACCGCTAACCTGGTTTGGCCTCTTACAGTCAAGCCCAGTATGCGTGTCCCGTCCTCGACTTGGGTCGAGCCCACAAAGATACGTATGGGTTACTGGTTGAAATGGGCCCCCATGACTTGACACAAGCTATCCACCTAATGTAACACCCCACACCCGCTACGGTCACTCACTAAGGGAATGCCATAGCATCGATGGAGCATCTTAAGTGAATATAGAACAGAAAAGTTACAACAAGACAGATATAAGTAATACTTGAGAATTTAAAACATCATTTCATTGCAGCGGAAAGTAAAACATGTTTGGTTACATCACAAAACCATAAACAAGAGTCAAGTACATAATATCCATCTTGATAAAACAAAAGTACATAATCCCACTACATGAACTAATAGCCATAAAAAAAGAAGATAAGCTGAGCTTTACATCAAGACAGATAAAGCGATCTGATCAAAGTCCACTAGCACTAGGCCCACTCTGAGAACCTGAGGGTTGGAAAAAAAGATAAAAACAACGGGGTCAGACATAAGTCTGAGCGAGTCCTATACCCTTAACAATACAATCATTAAAGTAATTAGGGTATGATATAAACCTGGTACGGTACAACTGGGGATAAATGACTACACTAAGCAGCCAACTAGACTTAGGACGAACTAAGATAACGGTAAAGACGCATCTACCCACCCAAGGGTAATACTACACTGCACCACACCAGATCTACCCACCCAAGGGTAATTCCTACACTGCACCACACCAAATCTACCCACCCAAGGGTAATTCCCAACTTAAGGATTGATCCCACTAAGTGTACTTAGTAATCTTAATAGTAGTCTCGTGTACCCCTAGCTGACTACATAGATGTCGTCTGCCCCTATCTCCACTAGGTGTACCCACTACTCCCATTCGATCGGCTCCCTAACGTAGATACCTGTAACGACCCGGATTTTGAGCGACTTTGGTTATCGACGTAAGCTCGACGTCGATAACCAAAACATCGAAAAATCCCGGTAATTAATGAAAGAAATTAGAAGGTGAGAATAGATAAGATAGAAACTTAGAAAAGAAGAAGAAAAAAAAGAACACAACATCAGAGTAACACGAACCTCACAGCGGAACGAATAACATATAATAGATAACATAACTTTGAAATATAACAGTTATGTATACAATAGCACTTATCAGAGTACAGCACTTACAACACAGCGGAAATAACTATAGCTATATGATCTTGAAGCCTCCTGCTCCACGCTCTTCCAGTATATCTATAAATTCCTGACTACTTGACTGCCCGTACAAAATTAGGCACCCAAGAGTTTAGGGAAAACAAAACAAATAAACTCCGGGTCAGTCATGGGACTGGTATGAGTAAAACAGTTTAAATAGGTATATGAACAAGTAAACGATATCTCATAAGACCACGCCACAGAACGGAACGGGTTTTTCCCTTATGAGAATCCAAAATATCTTTATATCAAAAACCCTTTTGATATTATAATAATGTCTATGTACAAATAGATATCAACTAGCAGAAACGCTTTCATCTCACGTTCTACATATATAGTATACAATCAAAATCGTAAGCACGTATAGGATAATGGATTTCCAACTATGACAAGGTATGGAACCACCTTCCGATCAGTGTACTCTAGGAACGATACACTGGAGTTCAACAAGAACATCTTGCAACTCAGCCACACATAACCGACCACTCATTTCGCTTGAGCGTATCGAATGTACATCACCAACGGTTGGGATCAGCAACCGTTCCCGTATATATATGGGACAACATTGATAGATTTTAGAAACAAATGAATATTCTCTAGATAGGTGATTATACACCCTACTTCGGTGCGACCGACTTAGCCATGCTGCCTGCCCGATTTCTGTCATTTACCGGTTGATGAGGCTAGAAGCTACGCTTTATCATCACATCAGATTCACTTCGAATGCCACATTGTCAGATCCATCAGAATCACTAATTGACGTCTACAAACCATACATTACGTGTCAGCTAAAAGAAGTTTCCTTCTCCGCTTCCACTCTTGGTATAGTTGAAGAAATCAATGTACGTGACCGTTTGGAAATACTATGTCATACATCCATCTTCATTCACATAGAAATGTCACATCGTCATACCCGCCAAATCACAAATTGACTTATCCAAAAATAACACGGGTATACAGCTAAGAGAAACGAATTCCTCCGCCACCAAACGTGAATACGTTTGAACAGATCAACTTATGCGATCCATTGGATATACTCTGTCAGACCTTCGTCCATACAAGTTGTCCTGGGACTGGACAAACCGAAGGTACTATTCCGTATATCCATCTTAGTCACTGTTATCTAAGACTTATACAACAGCCCTTGCATTTTACTCCGTCTTCAATTATCTTTGGCATATATGATTCGCGACGCTTATGCCAATACAGAGTGGTTCTATGGATAATAATCCAACCGGTCTCTCCATATTAACAACGTTAAAATGGTCAAAACTTCGATAGTCTGTGAGTTAACTATCAAAGAAAAACAAGTGTGCAAACATCGATATTATTTCCAAATGGAAATTATATCGAACAAACATCATTTAACATAAATCTCTTTAGTTCATTTATTTACTTATCTCTTGTTTCCCTATATTCTAAATTCTTATTTTCTTTTATCAGAAAACATTTCTGATTCTCGTTTGGAAAACATTTCCAAAACTCCTTTACGATCAAACCTTACCATTTCTTAGTTAAGAAGGAAGTCACTCAAGTTGGGGTATAATTACCTCTCAGACCTTAACTGAACAACGTTATAACTTCGAAATGGTCAAAGTTTTTCTTTTAATCTTTAACAACTTCTTTACACCTTTCTTGGATTCAATTTTACTAATCCACTTCTATATTTAAAACATTGGTTATAACGATAACGTTATAATCTCTACTTTCGAATTATCTAACTTTAATTATAACTTCTATTCTTATTAGTGAATAATTAACCTAACACTTATTTATTTATAAATATATAAATCTCTATTTAAACACTGGAAAGTGTAAGTACTTTCCCGAATTCGATATAATCGAATTTGCCGATTAGCTCTCTTCGAGAAATCTCTATTTGATTAACTCTTCTTCGAATAACCTATATTCGATTAACTCCTTCTCGAATAAACGATATTCGATGATCTCTCTTCGAATAACTAATATTCGATAACTCTTCCTGTTCAAATATCTCATATTTGAAAATCTCACTTCGATTAAACTATAATCGATAACTCCCTTCGATGAAACTAACATCGATAACTCCTTTCGATGAAACTAACATCGATAACTCCTTTCGATGAAACTAACATCGATAACTCCTTTCGATGAAAGTAACATCGATTTATTTAACTCGACGAACTAAACTCGCCTAACTTAACTTGACTCGACTAACTCGACTTACTTGGTTCGACCGATTCGATTCGATTAACTAGGCTCGACTAACTTGGTTTAATTAACTCAACTTATTTAACTTAACTTATTTCTCAACTCGATCAACTCGATTAATGTAACACCCCGCGAATTCTACAACTGTGAAATTCATAAATTAAAGTATAATCAATTTAAAATCAAAGAACTAAGGGAAACAGGATACGCCATTGCGTTCGTCTCGTAAAAATACGCGAAATAGAGTCTGAGTTTTCGAAAAACGGAGTCCGTATGAAGAAGATATGGCCTTCGGAAGTTTCTGAATTAAGTTTAAAATTCAAACAGTTTAAATTCCAAAATCGGGCCCAATGGGCCAGGGCGGAAAAACACCCGCTTAACGCACCCAGGTCGACAGGGCTGTCGACAGGGCTGTCGACAGGCATGTCGACCTGGTCCAGACCCAGGTCGAACCCAGTCCACCCTGGCTGGCCTATTCTATGTTGGTCGATTTTCTGTAGACTGCTTTGTCATTAGGGCTAGGTGGCAGGCTCTAATTGGTCTCTCTTTAGGATGAAAGGCTACGATCAATCCAAGCAACATCAATGGCCCTAATCAGTTCATTACCCCTATAAAAAGGACCCTAGACTCAACCCTAATCTATTCATTCAAAAATAAGAACAAAGCCGCCATGTTGCTGAGGAACGACTAAGAGTAGCCACCAATTGGAGAGAGGATTAGGAGGCAAATTCTAAGGCATAAAGCAACTCAATCAAATCAAATCGCATCTTCAAATCCCTAAATTTGAGAATTTGCCTCACCATTGTAAGTAGAGTATTACTTTGGTATGGACAAATAACTGTGTTGGTTTGTATACTTGGTTGTGGTGATAAATAATTCAAAATTTGTGCGTTACTATGATTCTTATCGATTTGGAATATTGTATACGTTTGGGTATTCTCGAATTATGTTATTCAATTATGAAAAACTACATGCGGTAGTTTTATGCAAGTATACGTTTGGAATATTCGCAAATTATGTAATCCATATTGAAGCTACATGTATGTAGTTGATTAATTGCAATTCATGCAAGTTTAGGGTTTTGCTACTATGCCATCATAATGTGTATTTTTATACAAACATCATTTTTGTGAAGTAATTGGAATAAGTTTGGGTTATCATAGTCCATATGAAATTATGTTGAAAATTTGGCATCATGATCTATGTATTAAGTCATGCTCATGTACTAGAAAACCTATTTGCAAACTTATGAATATGACTAGGCTATAATTGATATTTTGCATAATTAAGTCTATATTGTTTACAAGAATTATATGATGACATATGTGGTACATAGCTAGGTTAGATTCAAAATCCCTTTTTGCAAGTTTGCATGACTAAAGTAAAAATCATGATTTCATGTTAGAAATATTTATGCCATGGTTATGTGAACAAATTTAACTATACTTTTGTATTAGTCACAAAAGTAGACACCTTTGTAAACATGTAGTAGGCTTATGAACATGATTTGCTTATGTTTGACATTATGCCTGAATAAAAAAATATAGGTTTATGTTGTATTTAAAGCCTATGTGTCGATAGTGATATTCTTAACTTAACTACAAGTTTACATGCTTTGATTCATGTCACTTATGTTTTATGACCAAAGTATATGTCACTACTATGCAAGTACACCAGTTTCTATTTTGTATTTCCAACGTCATATTGCAAGTTCATGCGTTCACATTCCCCTTTTTGTGTATGTAATCTCGCTTTAAGCCTCCCCTTTTCGCATGGCTAAGTTGGGCTAAAAAAGGCTAAGCCCAACATATATATAATAAACGGACGTGTATACGGGGGAAAATAACGTTGGGTTAAATTACTAATGAATGAAAATATAAAATAGAAGGGCCCAAATTCAAATATGGGTTGGGCCCATGATTGATGTAACCTTTACACCATTAACTTAATAATGGGCCGCAAATATTTACATATAAGAAAATAAAGAAGAAAGACAAAATATGTAAATGTAGAACATACGATGTGTTTAACCCGAGGTTGGATTGAGTTGTGATGTAAACCTGCCCGGAACCGCCCGGCTGTCCAGTAGTCACAACAATACCTATCCAATGTGGGAGGTTAAACATGGAGCCCAATAAGGACCCGAGGTTAGACTGAGTTGTGGCGTAAGACTGCCTGGAACCAACCGGCAACAGGCAGCCACAACAATACCTGTCTAATGTGAGAGGTCAGGGCCTTAATAAGACAATTAAGGCTGAGTCAGGATTGTTAGGATTAAGTGAACTAAAAACTTAATCAAAATGGAACATGCTAAACTAAACGGACTGGTGGGGGTTAGGTTAGAAAACACTTAACCAACTTAGCATGTTGGCTAGAAATAGAAAACCTAGTAACGGGGGACCCTTTTCAGCAGTAACCCTAGAAGGTGTATCAGGATACCCTGAAACTAGGCAGGGTGGGGCACGATTACTGGGCTGATTGTAAGAGGTCAAATCGACGGCGGTGGTGTAGCTGTGTAGGTTCTAACGGGGTGCGGGCGTGCACACACTCTGGCGCAGAAAAATAAGGCACTGGACACCAGTAGCATACCTGTGCATTCTAGGATTGTGTCGGGCCGCCACCATAGGACTTGATACACCCCATGGTGGGACCAGCATAGGTAACTACAACATCGGGGGCCGTAAGACACATGTAACTATGCGAGTAGGAGCCGGTCATCATAGAACGGATCACATCACCCTGATTATAGGGTGCCAGTTGGAAACTAGTTTATATGGGTTCAGAGATTATCATGGGGTACGATAGTATATTCGACCCTAGGTAACTTAACCAAGTTTATAGTGCTTTCCCACTTCTTGTTTATACTTATCATACCCAGTTCTTTATTCATAGACAAAATAGTACTAGACTTACTCAGGCTTTATGTCTGACTCTACTTTTCTTTCGTCTTCTTTTCTTCCGTTCCCCCCCCCCCCAGGTCCACAGGGAGGGAACACTGCAGCTTGACCAGCCTTAACATCCAGCTTGAAGAAGAGAAATGTATTGCTTGGACCTTTTCGTTTGAAACTATGTCTTTAGACAAACTCTATGGGGCTTTCGCAGTTTATCTATGTTTTATTTATGCTTCTTTAAATAATGTAATCAAGACAGATTATGAAAGAGTTATGTTATGTTTTGGAAAAGATGTAAGATAATTATGGTGATGTTGTTGTAGCATGTATTTGCTTTCATGAAATAAAAGTTTGTTGATTTTCCGCTGTTTACAAATATGTGTTCTTATATCTGTCTTGTATATCTGTGACTTATACTTATAAACCTCCACCAAAATTAGGGCATTCCCTTTGAGAGTGACCCTAACGGAGGTGGGGTGTTTCACTTGGTATCAGAGCGAGGTTTACCAGATAAGATAAAAAGTTTTAAAAATTTATTTTCAAAAAGGAAATTTACAGAAGCATTTTTAAAAGAAAAATATTATTTTATTTTAAAAGGCAAAGTCCACTCCCCAAAGCCATAGGTACTATCTCTTATCCTTCGTTTTGAATCTATCCTTTTTGTTTCAGCATGTCCGAAGATCTTAACTTGCCAGAAGGGGTGCCAATACCTGGTTGGTTTAGACGGTTCTTAGAAGCAAGGGCCACTCAGCCCGGTCCTACCGTTCCTCCTCCCCCAGCTGCAGGAAATCATCCAGCTGCAGCGGCACCTTTTCCTCCACCTCCTCCTCGGGGAAACACGTTTGCTAAGATATGTAAAGATTTTAAAGCTATGGGAGGAAGGGATTTCCATGGAACTGAGTCCTTCGTGGCAGCTAGAAATTGGCTGAAAGAAACGGAGGACCTATTCATCATCTTTGAGGTAGAGGATAGACAAAAAGTACAATTGGCGGTGTGGCTATTGAAGGGCGAGGCTTCCTACTGGTGGGAAGTCACTAATGCTGAAAGACCAGTGGAGACATGGGAGGACTTTAGGGCAAGGTTTGAGACTAAATTTCTCTCGGATGCGGAAAGAAGTTTGCAGTTGGAAAAATTCTTATTTCTTAAGCAAGGGGACAAGACAGTCAGAGAGTATGTGAATCAGTTTGATGAGCTGGCTAGGTTTGGGCTTGACCTAGTCAACACCCCGCACAAAAAGGCTCTCCGTTTCGTCAAAGGGTTGAATGAGCCATTACACAGTTTGGCCATGACCCATATACCCATGGGAGCCACGTATTAAAGATTGGTGCAAATGGCATTGCTGAATGAAGAGGATAAGGGAAAGAAGGAGACAAAGGCAGAAAGCTCTCAAGGGAAGAAAGAGGGTTTGCAGCCTAAGAAGACAGACTTTAAGAAAGGCGGGAAAGGCAACAAAGAGAAGAGGAAGTGCAATTTCTGTGGCAAAGTAGGGCACTTAGTAAAGGACTGCCGGAAAAAGAAGGCCAAGGAGAATGGTGGATGCTTTTCTTGTGGTGAGACAGGCCATAGGGCTAAGGACTGCCCAAAGAAACGAGGACAGGGGCAGAGGGCTGGATCCACCCCGGGGGCACAGGTTCATGTGCTGGAAGCACCACCTCTGCAACAGCGAGGTATAAATACTTCTGTAGAAAGCGTAGTTTATCTTTATGATCACCCCGTTCGCACTTTATTTGATTCCGGCGCATCACACTCCTTTATCTCGTCTGCTTTAGTAGAATCTCTGCACCTAAAAACTAGTATGGTAGAGGACCCCTTAATTGTTTCAAACCCAATTGGGGGCCCAGCTCATTTGTCTATGATCTGTTTGGGATTGAAAATTTCTATTCTAAGTGTAGAATTTCAATGTAGTGCCTTTGTTTTGGGCTTTTCGGGGTATGGTTTGATTTTGGGTATGGATTGGCCATCCAGTAATGGGGCCATCCTTGATTGTGAGAAAAGGGTTGTTAGGCTCCTAACCCAGCTCGGTAATACTTTGGAAATTTCTTGTAATCCCTCATATGCGGTTATGCTTAGTTATCTTGAATCGCTAGATGCCTCTGTTGAAAATTTGCAATCAGTTAGAGTGGTCCGGGAATATCCGGATGTCTTCGAAGAGGTGAAGGGCTTGCCTCCGAAGCGGGAAATAGACTTCCGCATATATCTTGTAGATAATGCAAAGCCCGTTGCGTTGCCCGTCAGACACATGGCTCCACGGGAAAGGAAAGAGCTCAGTAAACAGATTAAAGAGCTTCTAGAAAAGGGGTTCATTAGGAGGAGCATTTCAGAATGGGGCGCTCCAGTGGTGTTCGCTACAAAGGCGGATGGTTCACTCCGTCTATGTGTTGACTATAGGGAGCTCAACAAGCTAACGAAAAAGAATAGGCACCCTCTCCCTAGAATTGACGATTTGTTTGACCAGCTTGTAGGAGCGTCTGTTTTCTCCCAACTCGATTTAGCAACCGGTTTTCACCAGCTAAGGGTGGCTGAAGATAGCATCGATAAAACGGCGTTCAGAACCCCAGACGACTTCTTTGAATGGCTTGTCATGCCTTTCGGCTTGACAAATGCACCTGCTTACTTCGTGGACCTGATGAGTAGGGTATTTAGAGATTTCCTCAACAAATTCGTAGTGGTCTTTGTAGATGATATCCTTATCTTCTCAAAGAGTGAAGAGGAACATGCTCAGCACTTAAGGGCAATCATGGAAACTTTGCGAGTCCATCAACTAAAAGCCAAATTCTCCAAATGCCACTTTTGGAGAGAAGAGGTGAGGTTCCTTGGGCACATAGTATCCAAACAAGGGTTAGCAGTGGACCCTGCTAAGGTAGTGGCGGTACAGGATTGGAAGACACCAAGGAATGCAACTGAGGTCAGAAGCTTTCTAGGTTAGCGGGTTTCTATCGAAAGTTCATAAGGGATTTTGCGAAAATCTCAGCTCCGCTCACGAAATTGACCAAGAAGAATCTAGTGTTCAATTGGGACTTGGATTGTGAGTTTGCTTTCCAACGACTGAAATGGGCTCTCACAACAGCCCCAGTTTTGACGCTGCCAGATGGGAGCAAGATGTTCACTGTTTATACGGATGCATGTGGGACAGGGCTAGGCGCCGTCTTAATGCAAGAAGGAAGGGTAGTAGCTTATGGCGGAAGGCAGTTGAAAGTGCACGAAAAGAACTACCCAACCCACGATCTTGAGTTAGCCGCCATCGTCTTTGCACTCAAGTCTTGGCGACACTATCTCCTAGGTGAGAAGTTCGAACTTTACACTGACCATAAATCGTTGAAATATCTTTTCTCGCAGAAGGATCTTAACTTGAGGCAACAAAGATGGATGGAGTTTCTTGCCTCGTACGATTTCGAAATCTCCTACACTCCGGGAAAAGGCAACGTAGTGGCAGACGCGTTGAGCTGAAAGAAATTGACCCTAAGCCCGTTGTTTGTTGAAAGACAAAGCCTAGAGTTTATAGCCAGCTTCGACTTTAGGCCTTCCTCCGATTTCGTACCAGGCTTACTAGCATCTCTCGAAGTGCGCCCAACTTTAGTGGATTCGGTAGGGGCAGCACAACGCGAAGACCCTCAGCTTGTGGAAACAATTGATAGGCTAATTAGGGGTGAGACTTCAAGTCACCTCAACATATACTCCATCGACGATAAGGGTTTGCTAAGGCGAGACGGAAGACTATGCGTCCCACAGACAAAAGATTTGATAAAGAAGGTTCTCGAGGAAGCACATCACTCCAAGATGACGATACACCCAGGCGGAGATAAAATGTACAAAGACATAAAAAGGACTTTCTTCTGGAACGACATGAAAAAGGACGTGGCAGAGTTCGTTTCTAAGTGCATGGTGTGCCAACAGGTTAAGGCGGAACAGAAAAAGCCTGGCGGACTACTACATCCTCTGGAGGTCCCGCAGTGGAAGTGGGATAGCATCTCAATGGACTTCATCGATGGGCTGCCTAGGTCTAGGAGAGGCAACACTAGCATTTGGGTAATAGTGGATAGGCTTACTAAAAACGCCCACTTTTTACCTGTCAAAAGTAAAAGAACTGCCTCATCCCTAGCATCACTTTACCTCAAGGAAATCGTTCGACTCCATGGAATACCATCTAGCATTGTTAGTGACCGAGACCCCATCTTCACCAGTGAGTTTTGGCGGAGTCTGCAAGAAGCAGTAGGAACGCAGTTATGCTTGAGCACAGCCTATCATCCCCAAACCGACGGCCAAACAGAGAGAGTGAACAGAGTTTTGGAAGACCTTTTAAGGCTATGCGTCCTTGACTTCGGAGGGACATGGGAAGACCACCTTCCTTTGGTGGAATTTGCCTACAACAACAGCTATCAAGCAACCATCGGAATGGCGCCCTTCGAAGCTTTATATGGAAGACCGTGCCGATCGCCCACTTGTTGGTGGGAGTCTACTGATAAGCTCATACTTGGACCAGATATGATCCGAGAGACTTCAGAGAAAGTAGACTTAATACGAAGAAGGATGAAGACGGCCCAAGACAGACAAAAGTCCTACGTCGACAAGAGAAGGACCGACCTTGAATTTGAGGTTGGAGACAGAGTTTTTCTCAAGGTATCACCACTAAGAAACGTTGTTCGTTTTGGAACCACAGGAAAACTGGCACCAAGGTTCGTAGGGCCATTCCCTATCATCGAGAAAATTGGGAAAATGGCCTATAGATTAGAGCTACCCGAGAAGTTGGCTGGAGTCCACAACGTTTTTCACGTTTCACATCTCCGAAAATGTCTACATGAGTCTGCTGAGGTGGTAGAGCCAAATGTCCTAGAAGAGGCCGAAGTGGAGCGCGAAGCAACCATAAGAAAAGTTCCAACCCGCATACTAGGAACGGAAGTAAAGAAGCTACGCAACCGCGAAGTCAAGCTCGTCAAAGTTCAGTGGAGCGACGCCGAGGAAGACGCGACTTGGGAAACTGAAGCTAGAATCCGTACAGCCTACCCTTTTCTGTTCGAGGGTACATCCTTGATCTTTCCTTTTCCTTAAGTTGCGCTTTTATCTATCTTTTTAGGTATATTTCCTCGACCTTATCTTTTAGGTAGAAACCCTTTGGATGGAAACATGTAATTGAAACATGTTATGGATGATGGTTGCAAGTGGTTGCAAGTGATTGCTAGAGGTTGCTCGTGGTTACATATACACACACAATCTAGGTTTTAGATCGGCTCAGTCACTTCATATTGCATATGCATATATGTTTACATTCGTATATGGTTGAACTCAAATGTGTTGTCATGTGAATGTTGCATTTGTATTGAATGATTCTGCACTCATGTAAAATCAAAATAGGAAAATTTGCATACATAATGGATTCATGGCACTTACATAATTCGCATTAAGGAGGTCAACTGAATCAGTAGACCGCCTGATTTTGCATTAGATAAGTACATGTACACACACACTTCGCATATGATCATGAAGCATTAGAAGTCTTTTAAGGACAATGGATGCTCGTGTTTGATGGATGAGTAGATGGATGATTGGATGTTAGGATATACATTCCTCCTAACTTGAAGATTTCGGGGACGAAATCCTTTTAAGTGGGGGAGAATGTAACACCCCGCGAATTCTACAACTGTGAAATTCATAAATTAAAGTATAATCAATTTAAAATCAAAGAACTAAGGGAAACGAGATACGCCATTGCGTTCGTCTCGTAAAAATACGCGAAATAGAGTCTGAGTTTTCGAAAAACGGAGTCCGTATGAAGAAGATATGGCCTTCGGAAGTTTCTGAATTAAGTTTAAAATTCAAACAGTTTAAATTCCAAAATCGGGCCCAATGGGCCAGGGCCGAAAAACACCCGCCTAACGCACCCAGGTCGACTGGGCTGTCGACCTGGTCTAGCCAGGTCGACAGGGCTGTCGACAGGGCTGTCGACAGGCATGTCGACCTGGTCCAGACCCAGGTCGAACCCAGTCCACCCTGGCTGGCCTATTCTATGTTGGTCGATTTTCTGTAGACTGCTTTGTCATTAGGGCTAGGTGGCAGGCTCTAATTGGTCTCTCTTTAGGATGAAAGGCTACGATCAATCCAAGCAACATCAATGGCCCTAATCAGTTCATTACCCCTATAAAAAGGACCCTAGACTCAACCCTAATCTATTCATTCAAAAATAAGAACAAAGCCGCCATGTTGCTGAGGAACGACTAAGAGTAGCCACCAATTGGAGAGAGGATTAGGAGGCAAATTCTAAGGCATAAAGCAACTCAATCAAATCAAATCGCATCTTCAAATCCCTAAATTTGAGAATTCGCCTCACCATTGTAAGTAGAGTATTACTTTGGTATGAACAAATAACTGTGTTGGTTTGTATACTTGGTTGTGGTGATAAATAATTCAAAATTTGTGCGTTACTATGATTCTTATCGATTTGGAATATTGTATACGTTTGGGTATTCTCGAATTATGTTATTCAATTATGAAAAACTACATGCGGTAGTTTTATGCAAGTATACGTTTGGAATATTCGCAAATTATGTAATCCATATTGAAGCTACATGTATGTAGTTGATTAATTGCAATTCATGCAAGTTTGGGGTTCTGCTACTATGCCATCATAATGTGTATTTTTATACAAACATCATTTTTGTGAAGTAATTGGAATAAGTTTGGGTTATCATAGTCCATATGAAATTATGTTGAAAATTTGGCATCATGATCTATGTATTAAGTCATTCTCTTGTACTAGAAAACCTATTTGCAAACTTATGAATATGACTAGGCTATAATTGATATTTTGCATAATTAAGTCTATATTGTTTACAAGAATTATATGATGACATATGTGGTACATAGCTAGGTTAGATTCAAAATCCCTTTTTGCAAGTTTGCATGACTAAAGTAAAAATCATGATTTCATGTTAGAAATATTTATGCCATGGTTATGTGAACAAATTTAACTATACTTTTGTATTAGTCACAAAAGTAGACACCTTTGTAAACATGTAGTAGGCTTATGAACATGATTTGCTTATGTTTGACATTATGCCTGAATAAAAAAATATAGGTTTATGTTGTATTTAAAGCCTATGTGTCGATAGTGATATTCTTAACTTAACTACAAGTTTACATGCTTTGATTCATGTCACTTATGTTTTATGACCAAAGTATATGTCACTACTATGCAAGTACACCAGTTTCTATTTTGTATTTCCAACGTCATATTGCAAGTTCATGCGTTCACATTCCCCTTTTTGTGTATGTAATCTCGCTTTAAGCCTCCCCTTTTCGCATGGCTAAGTTGGGCTTAAAAAGGCTAAGCCCAACATATATATAATAAACGGACGTGTATACGGGGGAAAATAACGTTGGGTTAAATTACTAATGAATGAAAATATAAAATAGAAGGGCCCAAATTCAAATATGGGTTGGGCCCATGATTGGTGTAACCTTTACACCATTAACTTAATAATGGGCCGCAAATATTTACATATAAGAAAATAAAGAAGAAAGACAAAATATGTAAATGTAGAACATACGATGTGTTTAACCCGAGGTTGGATTGAGTTGTGATGTAAACCTGCCCGGAACCGCCCGGCTGTCCAGTAGTCACAACAATACCTATCCAATGTGGGAGGTTAAACATGGAGCCCAATAAGGACCCGAGGTTAGACCGAGTTGTGGCGTAAGACTGCCCGGAACCAACCGGCAACAGGCAGCCACAACAATACCTGTCTAATGTGAGAGGTCAGGGCCTTAATAAGACAATTAAGGCTGAGTCAGGATTGTTAGGATTAAGTGAACTAAAAACTTAATCAAAATGGAACATGCTAAACTAAACGGACTGGTGGGGGTTAGGTTAGAAAACACTTAACCAACTTAGCATGTTGGCTAGAGATAGAAAACCTAGTAACGGGGGACCCTTTTCAGCAGTAACCCTAGAAGGTGTATCAGGATACCCTGAAACTAGGCAGGGTGGGGCACGATTACTGGGCTGATTGTAAGAGGTCAAATCGACGGCGGTGGTGTAGCGGTGTAGGTTCTAACGGGGTGCGGGCGTGCACACACTCCGGCGCAGAAAAATAAGGCACTGGACACCAGTAGCATACCTGTGCATTCTAGGATTGTGTCGGGCCGCCACCATAGGACTTGATACACCCCATGGTGGGACCAGCATAGGTAACTACAACATCGGGGGCCGTAAGACACATGTAACTATGCGAGTAGGAGCCGGTCATCATAGAACGGATCACATCACCCTGATTATAGGGTGCCAGTTGGAAACTAGTTTATATGGGTTCAGAGATTATCATGGGGTACGATAGTATATTCGACCCTAGGTAACTTAACCAAGTTTATAGTGCTTTCCCACTTCTTGTTTATACTTATCATACCCAGTTCTTTATTCATAGACAAAATAGTACTAGACTTACTCAGGCTTTATGTCTGACTCTACTTTTATTTCGTCTTCTTTTCTTCCGTTCCCCCCCCCCCCCCAGGTCCACAGGGAGGGAACACTGCAGCTTGACCAGCCTTAACATCCAGCTTGAAGAAGAGAAATGTATTGCTTGGACCTTTTCGTTTGAAACTATGGCTTTGGACAAACTCTATGGGGCTTTTGCAGTTTATCTATGTTTTATTTATGCTTCTTTAAATAATGTAATCAAGACAGATTATGAAAGAGTTATGTTATGTTTTGGAAAAGATGTAAGATAATTATGGTGATGTTGTTGTAGCACGTATTTGCTTTCATGAAATAAAAGTTTGTTGATTTTCCGCTGTTTACAAATATGTGTTCTTATATCTGTCTTGTATATCTGTGACTTATACTTATAAACCTCCACCAAAATTAGGGCATTCCCTTTGAGAGTGACCCTAACGGAGGTGGGGTGTTTCAATTAACTCCTATCGAATAACTAATATTCGATTAAACTCCATTTGCTTGACTCTAGATCGCAGCGATCACAATGGTTACGCCTGACTCCCTCAGGAAACATCCGACCGCCGTAGGCTATTTACAGCCCTGCGAATTACGCTAGCAGGCGTACAAGATGGCAACTTACCCTGAATACTATGTTTGACTAACTCTGTCTCAAATAACTATATTTGATAAATTCTAGTTTGTTTTAACTCTAATCGATTAACTCTAACTAATTAACTCCAACTGGTTAACTCTAACTGATTAACTCTAACTGGTTAACTTTATTTGACTAACTCGACTTGACTAACCCCTTTCGAATAACATATTCGATTAACTAACTTTCGAATACCATATTCGATTAACTAACTTCGAATACCATATTCGATTATCTAACTTCGAATACCATATTCGATTATTTAACTTCGAATACCATATTCGTTTAACTCCTTTCGAATGTCTATATTCGATTAACTAACTTCGAATACCATATTCGATTAACTCCTTTCGAATGTCTATATTCGATTAACTAACTTCGAATTCCATATTCGATTAACTTCTTTATTCACTTTATAAAGATTTCCTTTTTAACAACGTTTTATTCATTTGAAAAGATTTACTTTTAAATAACGGTTCTACACTTTAAAAATGATTTCCTTTTTATAATGTTCCCTTTCTAATTCTATTTGTAAATGGTTTACAAATATTTCCTTTTCAAACTTATTCTTGAAATATTCTAACTCCTTAAATTCCCAGGAAAATTCGCCATAACCTCCTTTGTATCGGGAGCATCGGGAAAATCCCCAAACCCGCCACACAGGCCTTCCCATTCAAAAAGAAAATGGTTTGTAATTATTTCCTTTTTGAATATCTCCTATTTATAAATATTCCAATTTATAAACATTTCTTATTTATAAATATTCCACTTTATAAATATCTCTTATTTATAAATATCCCATTTTATAAATATGCTATTTTCAATACCACATTGAAAATTCCCTTATCTACATTTTCAGTGTTTTCTATTGTTTTTAAACAACCAACTGTCAATGATCAATATCATCCAAACACATACAATCAACAACAGATTATATATCACAGTATATATCACAATATACAAATAACAGTAAAATAAATGTTGAGGAATCCAGTCGGATTCCTCCAACCTGTTTCCCTGCATCCACCGATGTTAAACAACGTATATAACATCACTTGCATTTCTAATGAAATACACTGATAACAAAATCACCGTTTAATAACGATATATATATATATATATATATATATATATCCATACTGTTTTCAATCAATTATTTAACAGTCCAATCTACAGTCCAATTTAACAATACAACTTAACAGTCCAAATTAACAGTACATAACTAGCAGTCAAATACAGAAACAAAAATACAATTTATATTAAAATATAAATTGAGGAGAGTTAGTGAGTTTTTACTCACATTTGCGCGTTAGCCGTTAAATAACGGTTTGCATTATTTGATTCAGTCGGACAATTTATTTCTCCATAAATTGTAACGAGCTCGGATTCACTCCCAGTCATTTCCATTGTGTTGCTCTCGTCCCTATGATCCCAACGCAACTGACGGTTCTCAATTTCGTCTCCGTATGAGCCAGATACCGCAATCACAAGTTAGACGAGATAAATAGTTAATTAAACTTAAACAAAAGGAAACCGGGCCTCACCCAACCCTTCAGCGGCCCAACTCATTCAGGCCCAAACCACTCACGTTCAAAGTACCCGACCCGCTTCTTTTCCTCTTCTTCCAGAACTGAACCCGTCGCTCCTCATATTTCAACCATGGCCGTGTCTTCTTCCACCAGGTCCTCCATCATCCTTCCATCGATTTCAAATTCGAGATCGCCCGAATACTTCTCATCCCGAGGCCTTCCTCTCCATCCCCTCATCATCAAACTCGCCGCTCTTGTGCATTTTCCGTCCTCAGCTCGGCACTGTTCACCCAAAGGAAACCATCGACAACTTTGTCCTTCAAAACCCATAAAAAATCTCGCACAACATCTACTCGACCTCCCGAACTCAATGGTACCTACGAAACCCTCCAACGACGACCAGTTTCCACCGCAACCGCAGCCCTAGGTTGCTGTACGCGCAACCAATGTCGACAATACATGATCGAACAACCCATAAAGTATACTGGAGTAAAGAGAGTGAAAGCAGGAGTTCATATCTATGTGTACATTGATTTATCGATTTTTGTTTGATTTCTTGTTGATTTTTTTTGAACTCACGGTTTCAACCAGAAAATGTAGCGGCGCCTTTTCTTGGTGTGTTGACCGCGGTAAAATGAAAATTAGGTTTTAGGGTGAAGGGTTATTATATAGAAAAATATATATTATTATATTCAATATTATATTTTTTTATAAGCAATTGCTGTTTATATTTATTGTCAAAAATCCCCATGACCACACACAATACCCAAAAATCACCAAATTGGACATGTAGCTAGAGTTTGACATTACGGTCCCAACGAAACTGGTTTCGTCGAATTCCGACTCAGTTTGCTCACACAGCGTATTTTTAACCGTCAAAATACTGACTGTTTCTCACTCTAAAAATCCGTACGGTCACATACGGACTCTAAAAATCACGAAACTGGAAATCTAACAACTATTTGACATTGCGGATCCAACAAAACTAGTTTTGTCGAATTCCGACTTCGTTTGCAAAAGTGGCTATTTTTAGACCCTTGAATAATCCATTTAAATATATAAATATATTTAAATAAATTAAATTAAATATAAATAAATTTATAATATCGTATATATTCACAGTGGACTACTATACAACTCCAGGAAAATTATATATATTCTCTATACCAAGTCCTGATTGAATCGATATTTCAATTTACATTGAAAAACCATTTTATAACGTATACAAAGCGTTACGAATTATAAAGGAATTCTACAGCGACTTTTCTGAAATTTGATTTGGACATAACTCAAAATCTACACAACGAAATCCCGATTTTTCTCTTCCACTAAAAAGATATACTCCACCAGCTCCACACGTTTCTTGTTTCACAGAAATCCGGCTTAAAACGAATCCTGTACATTCAGTTGAAGTTCGAATCGCCAATTTACGAACTTCAGCGCCATTTCGAGCTCGTTTATAAATATATTATAAACTATACGTTCAACTGTCGTCGATTCAATATAATCGTTATTATATTTCGAATCGAAGCTCCACCAAATCTCGTATGCTATTCAATTTACACGATATTGTGAATTTCACTATTTTCGACTATTTCGACATTATAATATATTATTATATTATAATTATTTATTAAATATTCAATATTATTTAATTAAACGATCATTAACTTCTCTAAATCACCAATTATATAATTAAATAAATTAATTATATATCTCTAAAAATGCGGGTCATTACAATACCCGTGCTGGCCCCACAGTGGGGTGTATCACTCCCCAAAGTGGCAACCCGATACAACCAACGGTGCACGGCTTATACCTACACGATGCAACAACGTCTTACCTACCAGCCCGGGTCCACACACGCATATGAAACACGTTGGACTTGCGTTGCCACCACTAACCCGTTTTGGCCTCTTATAGTCAAGCCCAGTACGCGTGTCCCGTCCTCGACATGGGTCGAGCCCAATAAGATACATATGGGTTACTGGTTGAAATGGGCCCCCACAAGCTACCCACCTAAGCTTGTCCCTTCTAGTGTATCCCACTTAACCCTTTTTAATAATCATGTCCACTTATATGTTCAAAGTTTGGTTAAGTCATCTAATCATATTTCGATTGCCACTCAAGGCACCCACTAGATTTCCACATGCCACCCAAGGCACTTACTTAACCCTTTAATCATGTTTAATTACATGTTCCACTTTGGGTAAGTATTCTAATCGTATTTTCCATTGCCACCCAAGGCAACCACTATATTTTTCCACATGCCACCCAAGGCACTTACTTAACCCTTTAATCATGTTTAATTACATGTTCCGCTTTGGTTAAGTATTCTAATCGTATTTTCTGTTGCCACCCAAGGCAACCACTAGATTTTCCCACATGCCACCCAAGGCACTTACTTAACCCTTTAATCATGTTTAATTACATGTTCCACTTTGGTTAAGTATTCTAATCGTATTTTCTATTTCCACCCAAGGCAACCACTAGATTTTTCCACATGCCACCCAAGGCACCCACTTAACCCCTCATGTCCCTCTACATGCTAATATGGTTAAGTGTTTCTTAATTGATTAAGACCGTAACCTTTGTAAAGACCTCTCACATTAGACTATCTTTTATGGCAGCTGGATTTGCCGGTCGGGTCCGGGCAGCCTTACGCCATAACCGAGTCTAACCTCGTGTCTTTACACTTGTCACGTATTTAGTTTATGCCTAAGACCTCTCACATTGGGCCAATCATTTGTAGCCGCTGGATTTGCCGGTCGGGTCCGGGCAGTCTTATGCTACAAAAGGGTCCAACCTCGTGTCTTAGTCGATTAATTACACCTAATTAATCATCCCCATAATTTGTATTAATTATCCCTAATTAATTACAAATTTAACGATGTACATAATGGACTCAATTATGTCCATCCACTTTATGGTATGCATAATCATACCAACTTCACACAATTTCATTAACATGAATATTAACCCCATCGTTCCCCACGTAATTCGCTAACATGACATACTTAAAAGGGAAGATTCATCACACATACAATGGGTGTAACTTGCATAACATTAGCATCAACATGGGTTTTAAAGGTGTCAACATGCATATAGCATCAAACCCAACTAGCATAAATAATCAACCCAAACTTGCATGAATCACATATGTCATAAAGAGGTTAACTTGCATAAGCTACTTATGTCATACAAAGGGGTAAACTTGCATATGTATGTATGACATACAAAAGGGGTTAACTTGCATATGTATGCATATCATACAAAGGTGTAAACTTGCACATGTTACTTGCATATAATCATTGCATAACATGTCATATATGAACTTGCATATAATCAAACACCAAACTTGCATAACATATCATATATGAACTTGCATATAGTCAAACACCAAACTTGCATAACATATCATATATGAACTTGCATATAATTAAACAACAAACTTGCATAACATGGTGTCATAATGGATCAATGTTTATCATAGCAATTTGCATAACTAGCAGCATGAACACATAGCCTAACACTTGCATAACTTGCATAACATCATGATCATATAGCATATAACTTGCATAACATCATGAACATGTAGCATATGACTTGCACAACTTGCATAACATCATGATCATGTAGCATATAACTTGCATAACTTGCATAACATCATGAACATATAGCATATGATAACGTAACTTGCATTGATCCACATTCATAGTCATAACCTCATTATATCCTATCATAATCATTTCAACAATTGGTCATTAAGGCTATAGTACTCACAACTTGTTGATTAGCACTCTAATGAAGAGGATTCAGTTGCTAGAGTTGATTAGAAGTTGATTTGAGAAGTTATCTTCCTCTTTAATTTGTTGGTGGCTCCTTCTAGTTGCATTTTGACGACATAACGACATTGTCTCCAATTTTAATGAGTTTTAGGGTAGGATTAGGTTGTATTTATAAGAGTAGTTAGGTGTTTTAGGCCATTAGATTAACCCTAAATCAGATTAGAGCCGTCGGATCTCGTCACTAGCCACCAAAACACAGCCCAGATCCCAAATCAGTGCACCCAGGTCACCTGGGCTCGACCAGGGAGGTCGACCCCCAGGTCGACACTAGGGTTGACACCCTAGTCGACCTGGTGGGCAGGTCGACACCCAGGTCGACCCCCAGGTCGACTCCCTGGTCGACCTAGTCTGGGCGGGAATTTTCCCGCCTAGCCCATATTCTGCATTTTTGAAATCTGTTTCGTTTTCTGATTTTTTGTGAAACTTCTAAAGGCCATATCTCGGACATACGGACTCCGATTCACGAAATTTCGGACTCTATTTCGCGTATTTTTTCGAGACGAACGCAATGGCATAGCCCGTTTCCACTGATTCAGATTTTAAATTTCAATTCTTCCCTGTTTTATATTATAGCAAGTTATTCAACAGACGGGGTGTTACACCTAAGCTTGGTCCCCTCTAGTATTTCCCACTTAACCCCACTTCTTATTCATGTTTCAATTACAAGTTTCAATCTTGGTTAAGGTTTTCTATTAGTAATTCCACATGCCACCCAAGGCACCCACTTAACCCCTATGTCCCACTTACATGTTTTACCTTGGTTAAGTGTTACTAATCGTATTTCCTCATGCCACCCAAGGCACCCACTAGATTCCACATGCCACCCAAGGCACCCACTTAACCCCCTCATGTCCCACTACATGCTTATCTGGTTAAGTGTTTCTTAATTCATTAAGACCGTAACCTCATAAAGACCTCTCACATTAGACTGACATTTGCGGCAGCTGGATTTGCAGGGCGGGTCCGGGTAATCTTACACCACAAAAGAGATTAACCTCGTGTCTTTACAACTGTTACGTATTTAGTTTATGCCTAAGAACTCTCACATTAGACTGACATTTGTGGCAGTTGGATTTGCCGGGCGGGTCCGGGCAGTCTTACACAACAAAAGAGTCTAACCTCATGT
>JASFAX010003337.1:0-42790 GCA_030737875.1 Allium sativum | reverse complement strand
AAATAATCGTTGTGCTTCTTTTTATGTCCAGACTGTTTTCAACCTTTTTTTAGGCTCTGAGTTATCCTGTATTTCATAATCATAATAGAACAACTAATGAATGTAGATGCATAAAAGTAAATAACACACAATATTTTTATAGTGGTTCGACTAAGTCATAGCCTACATCCACTTTATAGTCCTTTATTCATATCGTCATATTTTCCCAAGGCAAGTCGTGCCTTATTACAGAGTTTACAGGAAGAACAACAAAAAGTATAGCATTTCTAATCCAAATACCGCATTAAGTGTTGGGCATTCCATGCTCGAGGGACTTCTTCGCCATCTACGGTCGTTAACTTGAATGTTCCTTTATCAAGTTTCCGTTGGATGACAAAGGGTCCTTCCCATTTTGGGCCGAGGTGAGGAAGAGATGGAAAAACTCTCTTTAGTACCAAATCTCCTGGTTCAAAAGTCCTGAGACGAACTTTTTTATCATAATAGCGTGCCATCTGACGCCGATGTCTCGCTGCACGCAAGTCTGCTTCGTCCCTTTTCTCTTCGATTTCATCAAGAGACTCAAGTAAAAGTGCCCGATTCGTCATCGGGTCATAATACGTCACCCTGTGGGAAGGAACTTCCAGTTCAACTGGAATTACTGCTTCTGAGCCAAAGGAGAGAGAGAAAGGGGTATGACCGGTAGCCGTTTTAAACGTTGTTCGATATGCCCACAAAGCTAGGGGCAATTCATCAACCCATTTTGCCTTTGCACGCTCTAATCGCTTCTTGAGGATGGATTTTATTACCTTGTTTATTGCCTCTACTTGCCCATTAGATTGTGGATAGGCAACTGCAGTATATCGTTTGTCTATCTTATATTTCTGGCAAAAATTTCTGAATTCAGTGCTATCAAATTGGGTCCCGTTATCAGTAATAATCGTCCTTGGGATCCCGAACCGGCATATAATATTTCTGACCACAAAACTTATCACCTTTCTTGCGGTGATCTTAGTCAAGGGCTCAGCTTCCACCCACTTTGTGAAATAATCCACGGCTACTATGGCATACTTAGCTCCCCCTTTAGCAATCGGTAAAACTCCGATGATATCGATTCCCCATGTGGCAAATGGCCAAGGACTCACCATCGATTTAAGCTGGGTTGACGGTGCCCTGGGGATTTTGGCGAATCTCTGGCACTTATCGCAGCGTCGTGAATAATCAACTGCATCTTTGTTGATCGTAGGCCAGAAGTATCCGTACCACAATATTTTCTTTGCTAAAGTTTGACCTCCTGTATGATCTCCACACTCACCTTCGTGCACTTCTCTCAATACACGCTCGATGTCGTCGTGTGCGATACATCGTAACAGGGGCATAGAAAATCCTTGTCTATAGAGGGTATCGTCTTGCATAACATATCTGGCAGCTTTGCGAACTACAGCTCTTTTCTCACTTTTCTTCGATGGGAGTGTCCCATTCTTAAGAAAACTCTTGATTGGAGTCATCCATGACTCCTTCTCTGGTTCCGCTTCATGAACGAATTCAATTTCCATTGACTCAAAGCTTGGCGATTCCAACGTTTCAATTGGAATTACCTCAGCCTCTTCTGGATTGTCGGAACTAGCCAATTTTGCTAGTCTATCCGCTTTCTGGTTTTCTACTCTGGGAATATGTGTTATGTTGTACCGCTCTAAGCTATTTAATAGCTCTTTCACTTTCTTGAGGTAAGCGACAAGTCGAGGTCCTCGAGCCGCGAATTCCTCTCGCACTTGACAAACAACAATCTTAGAGTCACAAAATATGTCCATCATTTTTACTCCGAGGTCTTTAGCGAGTTTCAGCCCGGCAATCAGGGCTTCATACTCAGAGTCATTGTTTGTTGCCGAAAATTCTAATCGCAGGGCGTAATATAACGACCGTCCCTCCGGAGTGACTAAGACAATTCCAGCTCCGGATCTTCGGTCATTTTTAGCTCCATCTGTATATAATTTCCACGGATTCATCTCTAGCTTATTCTCGGATTTAACCACTCGGTCATTGATTATTTCTTCCTCTGGAATGGTGAACTCCGTAATAAAGTCTGCTAGAGCTTGCCCCCTGATTGACTTTCATGGTTGAAAATTCAAATCAAACTGGCTTAGTTCTATGTTCCATTTAATCAACCTTCCCGACGCTTCGGGTCTCTGCAACACCTGTCTTAACGGCTGATCGGTGTATATGGTTATTGGATGGGCTTGGAAGTAGTGACGAAGTTTTCGGGATGCAATCAGGAGGCTGTAAGCGAGCTTCTCGATCTTTGGGTAGTTGCACTCTGCCGCTGCTAATTTCTTACTCACATAGTATACTGGCCTTTGTACTTTGTCTTCTTCTCGAACCAGAACTGTGCTGACAGCGTGAGCCGAGACTGCTAGATAAACAAATAGTTCTTCGTGATCTACGGGCTTTGATAAGATTGGCGGTTTCTCTAACAGCTCTAACAGATTTTGAAAAGCCTCGACACAATCGGGAGTCCACTGGAAGTTCTTCTTTCCCCTTTTTATCAAATCAAAAAATGGAACACATTTATCGGTGGCTTTGGAGATGAATCTACTCAGCGCCGCTACCTTCCCTGCCAGACTTTGGACGTCTTTAATTCTCCTTGGTTCTTTGATATTTCTAATCGCCGCTATCTGGCTAGGGTTGATCTCAATTCCTCGGGAACTCACAATGAAGCCAAGGAACTTTCCCGACGCCACTCCAAATGAACATTTTAAAGGATTCAATTTCATACGGTATTTTCGCAAGATACCAAACATTTCTGCTAAGTCTTGCGTATGACTGGAGGACTGCTTTGAGTTAACAAGCATATCATCCACATAAACTTCCATAGTTTTTCCTATTTGATCATAAAACATTCTATTTACCAACCGCTGATAAGTAGCTCCAGCGTTTTTTAATCCGAACGGCATTACAACATAACAATATAATCCCAAATTCGTAATGAAACTTGTATGCTCTTGGTCTGGTACATGCATAGGAATTTGATTGTATCCAGAGTATGCATCCATGAAAGAGAGAAGTTCATGACCTGCTGTCGAGTCTACAAGCTGGTCAATCCTGGGAAGTGGGAAACTATCTTTTGGGCAAGCCTTATTTAAATCTGAAAAGTCAATACAAGTTCGCCACTTCCCGTTTGGCTTCTTTACCAAGACAGGATTCGATATCCAGTCGGGATAAGTCGAATCTCGAATAAATCCATTTTGCTTCAATTTCTCTACTTCTTCTTTGAGAGCAGCCAACCTCTCTGGGCCCAGCATGCGTCTCTTTTGCTTCACAGGCGGATGCTTCGGATTTACATTCAATTTGTGACTGATAATGGAAGGCGATATCCCACACATGTCAGCATGGGTCCAGGCGAACACATCTAAGTTTGCCTTCAAGAAGTCTGTCAGCTCTTCAGCACGACGTGGATCCAATTGGGAACCAATCTTCAAAACTTTCGTCGGATCAGCTTTATCAACAGGAATTTCCACCGTCGCTTCATTAGGAGTTGCATTCCGAGCCTCTGGTTCCTCGTCTTTTCTAGGATCCAGGTCTTCAGGCGTTCCTTTGGGCAACTCCCTTGGGTTCAATCTCTCTAATTGCTATGCCGAGTCCCCCTTTGAGGGAGATGGGGCATCCTTACTCTCAGCATTAACTCCTTTCATCAACATCTTCAGTTCGGCCACATAGCAGGCCCGTCCAGAAACCTGATCCCCTCTTATTACTCCAGTCCCGGCTTCGGTTGGGAACTTTAGTAACAAGCACCAAGGGGCGATACAAATTCTAAATTCAGCGAGGGCAGGTCTCCCTAAAAATGCGTTATATGGCGAATCTACGTCCAATACTACGAACTGAAGCATTCGCACTCTTCTACGTTCTCCTTGCCCTAAGGTCACGGGCAACTCTATATATCCCATGGGAGCTGTCGTCGCTCCGTTGAAGCCTCTAATCCATCCTTCACAAGGTTTCAGATCTTCGGGCTCAAGCTTCATCTGATCAAATGACTTCTTGAACAAAATATTAACGGAACTTCCGTTGTCTACTAATACCTTATGGACCAAAGCCGGCCCAATAGTGGTAGTAATAACCAACGGATCATTGGTGGGAGATTGTATCCCCGTGTTGTCTCGGCTGCGAAATACTACGTCGTCGAACATGGTTTTTTGTTGTTTTATAGGGGTGGCATCTTCCAAATCGTCACCTTCATTCACATCTAGATGCTTGGCAGCATTCACATATTGGTCCATTAACCTAAAACTTCGGATTGCCGGGTGAGGTCCGCCTACTATGGAGTTGATGACGATCCCTTTACCTTTCTGCTGCGCGGTAGGCTTAGGAGCAGGTAGGATCTGTTTTGGAGCCTGCTCTCCTTGCCCCCTGTCCCTCGGGGCAACCTTGTACTCATCCAACTTTCCTTCACGCAGCAGCTTTTCAATTACATCCCTCAAATGCCGACACTCATTGGTCGAATGTCCATGTGTTCCGTGAAACAAGCAAAATTTGCCTGTCGCCATTTCTTTCTCGGTCGAGTCACGAGGTGGCGGTCTTTTGTACTGCAACACGTTGTACGTATCCAGGTAAATATTTTCCAGGGTGTCATTCAATGGTGTATAGTTCTCGTAGTTCTGGAATCGGGGCCTTTTGTTAGGGTCGCTTCCCCTATTTCTGTTTCTCCTGTTACCGTTCGAATTACGGTTGTTGTTGTTTCCCCCGTTTCCAGTATTGCTGTTTCCACCCTTGTTTCCTACATTTACTTCAACCTTCCAGAATTTTCCCCAGACTGCTTCACGGCAATATTACTCTGCACATTCTCCTTTGAAGTTGTCTCAGACTTCCTCTTCCGGTTTGCCCGGGCCTCCTCTCGTCTTAGATAAATATCGGCTTTTTCGTAGAATATCGCCCTTGTGGGGGGTGTCTTCCCAGAAAGGTAGTCTCCAAACTCAGATTCAGGATCGACTCCTTCCTTCAATACCATCAGAATAGTGGGCTCATGCGGGTCACTGACCTCAGTTACAGCTTGGTTAAAACGATCTAAATATGCCCTTAAAGACTCTCCTGGTGCCTGTTTGATTCTCGACAATTCAATAACACTCTTGGACTTTCGGGCATGTAGTCGGAACTGGTTCATGAAACGCTCGCTTAGCTCTTTGTAATTAGAAATTGAACGAGGAGGAAGCCGGGTAAACCAGAATAATGCCACATCTTCCAGGTAGATTGGGAATGCTTTGCACTTCACTTCATCAGGGGCAGCAGCGGCGTTCATGAGGCACGAATACCGCATCAAATGCTGTCCCGGATCAGTCCTTCCGTTGTATTTGTCCATCTGTGGCAAGTTAAAGCGTCGGGGAAACTGGAAGTCTAGGATATCATCAGTGAACGGAGTATGGCTTCGCTCAATGCCATAGTCTTCATTTGTGTAATTCCGGCTCTCGGACATAATTCGGCGAACCATTGCTTGTACATCGGCACTAGTTAGGGGCTGCTCAGGTTCCCTGGCCCTAGTGTCCGAGCTCCTTCTGGGCTCATGCTCAGGAGATGCCCTTCTTCTTCGAGCTGCCTCTGCTCGATTCCTTTCCCTGTGTTCCCGGTCGATCTCGGGAAGAGGGGACTGGAGTCTTTGCCCCCGAGTGGGGCTATCATTTCCTAATGCTCGTGCGATATCCTCGCGAGATCCCAAAGATCCAAACGTTAGCTGCTCCACGTTCTGAGGTCGTTCGAGTGGCCTTCGTTCACGGGGCCTCTCTTCCTCGGAAGATGAAGATTGATCTACGGGTGTGTGACGAACCGGTGATGGAGTTCTCTGCCGGCGGAGCTCATTGATCTCCCGACTCATGAGCCTCATATTTTCCTGCATCATGAGATTAGTGCGCTCATGAACTCTCATAGCTTCTCTCGTGCTCTCAAGCATATCAAGCAAGCGCGAGAAATCTCCTTGAGTGATGGGAGCAGATGGATTGACCTGGTCTCCAACCCTGGCAGCTGGAATTGGAGCATTCGTGGGGACTCGAGTAGATGTTCCAGCTTCACCAAGCATCGGGTCGGATCGGAGGTAGGAAGTCGGGTCGGATCGGAGCTGGGGTGCCGGGTCGGATCGGTGGGCAGCGAGCAACTCAGGTCGGTTCAGATTGGGGGAGTGCACTGCTTCAGAGTCTCCTACCCGGATCGGATCGGAGGTTTCCCCTTGTTGTCGGTTCGGATTTCCTGCATTGACTCTTCCTGCTGCTGAACTCTGCCCCCGAGACCTTGTTACAACAGCATGTTGCTGATCTTCACCAGCTCCATTTCCTTGAACAGACTGAACTTCCTTGCCTTTTCCTTTGGCCATGAGTCTTTGACAATTACTTCAACGAATGTAAGAAAGCGGAGAAACTTAAGGATTCACTTCTTTGAACTCAACGGTCCAAAAAATAGAAAGAGATCCCGGAAAATAAAGAATTTAGATGAGGGTTCTCAGTGAAAGCACCAAAATGTTAGACCCAAATGTGGTTCTAACACCCAAATTGATTAGAAACAAGATAAAATAAAACAGAAATAAAGATGAACACACAAGATTTATAGTGGTTCGGCGAAGAAATGCCTACGTCCACTTAGTTTTCACTATATTCAGTAATTCAGTTACAAATGCAATGTAAGATTCACTCACAACTCACTTTTGTTCACTCAAATGATTAAAACAAGAAATGAAAGATGATTTGGATTCTCCGGGAGTAAAGGAGTTCGGATGATGGAGGTACTTGGATTCTCAAAAATGCTGAAAAAAAGATCCTTCTCTTTGTCTCTAGATGGGGTATTTATAGGTGTGAATTTGCCTGAGATTCAATCCGGGTCGGAACACGTGTCATCCATCGCACTCTCTTCGGGTTCGGATGAACTATCAAGCTGACAACACATCAAAGAGATGGACGTTAGGGGTAGGAATTAGTCATATCCGGTCCGGTTCTCCAGGCGATTTTATAGGAGATTAACTTGGATCGTGGGTGCGGGTCGGAGGCGCGCAGGCAAGGGGTTCGGATCGGAATACCCGATCCGAACCGGAATGGCTTGGACATCTCTCCCTCACAAATTTATTCCGCTCCGCTCCTGTGCTATGGCGAGCAGATGACCTTCCGATCCGTTCGAGATTTATTCGTCTTCTGTTCCGATCAGATAAGCTTTGCCAATTTATCCAGTAAGAGACATCCGATCCGAACAGAGAACTCTATCCGATCCGAACCGATATGCTGCTATCAATCTGAATTGTGGTGTTTTCTTCCGATCCGAACCGGAGTCTTGTAACTTAAGATACTCTTCAATGGTTGGTTCCTTGACTTTGTGTTGCCTAGTTCACAAAGTAGGCTAACAAAGGTGTATTAG
Source organism: Allium sativum (assembly GCA_030737875.1). Lineage (NCBI taxonomy): Eukaryota > Viridiplantae > Streptophyta > Magnoliopsida > Asparagales > Amaryllidaceae > Allium > Allium sativum. Next base: position 35,437 of record JASFAX010003337.1, on the reverse strand, counting down.
GCAAAAGAGCTAATTAGATAATAAATTAGCGAACTGAGTTAAAAACGATTGGATTGAGTTGGAATAAATTGGAAATGGATATATATGAATTTAACAGGTATGGAATGAAGTAATGAAAGGAAAATAAACCGAATGCTCGATAAAAAGATATGTATTTAATTCGATATGAGGTTTTATGTGCCTATTGGGCAAGCCGCTTGGCTTTTTGATTTTCCTTTTGAACAAAAAGGGCCTATAGAGGCGATTTGTACTTGTACCGATTGAGCCGTACAAAGGAGGTGCTGGCGAAATTTTCCGAAAATTTAAAGAGATAGAAAATTTAAGAAAAAATTGATAACTAAAATAGATTTACCGATTACATATAGAATTTAGAACCAAATTAGTTTATAAAATTTGAAATGTTGTTATCGACGTATTTCATTAAAAATAGAAACGCTTGGACTATAACACTATTGTTATAGTAAATAATTCCGGAACGTAAACGATCAAGAATCAATATGCAATGTTCGTTTTAACCCCAATAAACGTGATTTGGAAACGTTTTCTAGATAAATAAGGAATATTTCCTAAGTATAGGGGTGAATGGTTTCATGGAAAGGCATAAGGAATTGGAAATATTTTTGTAACAACTCGCATTTTACGTATCAGAGGATCGTAAATATTTTTATTTCATTCCCTGAGGGTTTTATCATTCTCATCTTTCGAATATGTTGCTTACGGGGATGTGAGACATGTCCATAATTTTTACCAATTTTGTTTGTGACCATTTTGCCCCTACCAGTCTTGTATAGAGCATAACTTCTGACTCAGGTCGAATCAGAGGGTGATACCTGTGCCATTGGAAAGGAATTGATGGTTACCTTTTTGTAGAGTGGTTACATTAAAGATTTGGCTCAGCGGTTTGAGAGGAATCGCTGTTTTAAGGTTTTTTAGTTGGCTGTTCAGGTTTGGATAACCACAATGGGCTGATTTGGGAAGGCCCATTGGAGTGCTATTGGAAGGGTATAAATAGGGGGTAAGGGACATGAGAAATGGTTTTAGTTTTCCATTCTCTCATTTGGTGCCTTGTGCTCCTCCTTCCTCTAACACCTTTCCACCATTAAAAATCATAATCCAAGGAGGGAAATCATAGATCTATACCATTGGAGGTCACATCTACATCAATTGAGGCAAGGATTCATCGGATCAAGGTGTTTGGTGCGAAGTGATTGCTGCCTGGATTCATTTTCCTTTGATTTTTGCTTGTTGGGAGATTCGGTGAGTGATATGCATCTTTCACATGGATTCAATAAAGCATATGAGTGTTTGTTCACGTTTTTCATCAAATTCAAGTGTTTTCCATAGATCTATGCATTGGTAAGTCCTTTTTCATATAAATCGCCTTATGATCTGATTTAGCAAGTTTAGATAAGTAATTTCTATGATATTTCATGTGAACGTGCAAGTTAAATCCATGATTTTTGTTCATATGTACATTTATGGTGATTTTGGTAAATTTTGCATGATTATTGATGGAATTGCCATATTGGTGTTATTGTTGACTTCATATCACCTTTGTGGTCATATTGGATGAGATAGTTTCGTCGAACAAATCGTTTTGGCGAAGTTTTGGTCGAAATTGGAGTTGCATTGGACGATGCATGTTTTGGGTCGAACATAGTGGGTCGAACATGGTGTGGGTCGGTCGAACCATGGAAAGATTTCTTGGAGGAGAAGAAATGGGATGGGTCGGTCTTCCTATGGGTCGGGTCGGTCACTTCGGGTCGGTCTTGTGAGTCGGTCGTGAATGAAGAGGAAGGCTTTGGGTGGTGCATGCAGGTGGTCTGTCATGCATGTGTGGGTCCAGCAAGGTACGGTCGAGCGGTTTGGGTCGAGCACCCTTTGGGTCGAGTACACATTAGGTCCGTCGCACCATGTTGGGTTGAGAAAACGAGGGTCGGTCGCACCATGTTGGGTCGATCGGTCGAGCAAGACAGGTCAGTCAGGCCAAGGGTCGGTTGCATAGGGTCAATTTCTGAAAATTTATATTTTTCGGTACGACTCAGATTTGAAGAAAAGAGCCTAAAAGGGTCGGTCGCACCATGTTGACTTTGAAGTAAATTCAAGTAGGAAGGTTCGAAGTGTTGAAAGTTGTTCGTTGATCGGTGTAGAACGACGGATGAAATGATAACTCAAAGGTCGTGAGTTGGTGAATAATGGTTGCTTGAGCTAGGAAAAGTCGTCGAGTTGGATGACTAGAGATGCGAAGGCCGAGAGATTATCGTTGTCGTAAGTTCTAGCAGGCTCGAAGCAGGGGTACACTAGAGACATCTAAAAGACCGGTTGCAGGTCGAGTACCCTGGGTCTTGTAGAAAGGCCTAGTTGTCAAGGTTGGACATAGTCAAGGTTGGACATATGGAGATTATGCTAGAACTGGGGTTACCATTAGCCCTTGACATATGGCATGGTTGGTCATTATAGGATTAACGATGGTTTCGAAGCAGGATTGGCTGTGATAGCCAGAGTCAGTCATGGATGATTGGTTGTTCTGTTTGCACCGTTTCATGTAGATTGTCCAAAGTCGAAGAAGATGTTCTTTGGGTGCCTGTCTAATATTGGTTTAGGCCTATGGGGCTTGTGTTTGAGGGACGTTGAATTCGATCTGGATGGTTTACATGAGATACATATAATCTGGATGTTATGAGTGTTTTACCATGATTGAATGGGTGTTCCTGTTTCCATGGATGAATGGTTGAATTGTTTATCGTAAAGGCTATCACTGTCTGATGTGGGGAAGATAGGATTGAGTTCTACTCTGGTGTTGTGGGTAGATTAGTATGTTTATCATCCATTCTCATATACTTTATTGTTGAAGTTTGTTAGCTGTTTTATCACTCACTAAGTCTATTGTCTGACTCAAGGTTTTATGTCTTCTCTTATTACCTTGGGTTGTTCATCCGGTTGTGGATGATCACACTAAGTAGCAGGTTACAGGTGATTAGTGAGGACTAGGGATGGCAATGGGGCGGGGCGGGCGCGGGTAGCACCAACCCATCACACGCCCCATTGGGTGATTTTTTGCTCCGTGCCCGCCCCATACCCGCACCGGGTACCCATTAAACTAGTTTTAAACAAGTTGCAGGTAATGACGGGTATTCGTGGGTATCCATTATATTTATTCATTTTAATTTTTAGCCATTTATTGAAATTATTCAAAAGTACATTTGGTAAAAAAACAAATTAGACCAATGCTCAAATGCTAACCTCAAAATACCAATACATATTTAAACCAACATTCTATAAAAGAAGACAACAACAGAAGTATTCATCAAAATATCAACAGCCAGTTATAAATTGTTGAGTAAAGACATGCACACAAATACCAAACAGCCAACATCAATGTTTTTTGTATTGACTATTGATAATAAATCTTATTCAATACGGGCACAAGTACCCACGGACATGGATATTTTACTATCCGTACCCGCCCCATTAATTTACAGATATTAAAAATACCTGTTTATTTTACCCATGGATACCCATTTAACTATCCATGTCATGTCCATGACGGATTTTACCCGCGGATAACCGCGAGTATGGATTTTTTTCCCATCCCTCGTGAGGACGATGCTGCTGTGCGGAGGCTGGCGTACCAGCTTTATTACTATCTAGTATTTTCTGTTTCCGTTGTTTGAGTGCTCTATGAGGGTTGTAGTGAGGCCTTATGTACAAACTTTTGTACTAGTTGGATAACCTTTCAGGATGTTGAGAAAGTTTTAGAAGTTTGCTATATGATGCTTCATTACTATTACATGTTGTATTTGTTCTATTATATTTTATCCTTTTGCTGTGAGTTCTACGACAGGTTCCGATGTTGTTTACCTACTCTGATGATCGTCCATAGCTGCTTGGCACACTTTTCAGCGCATTATTCCTCTTGTTTAGTGCAGGGGTTATGGGCGGTCGTCACATTTGGTATCAGAGCTCTGGTCAATGATTTTGGCCAAAGTTCAAAGACGTAATTACATATGAGAGACATACTTGTAGATTTCAGATGGATGCTTACTATATATATTAGCATATATAGTAGTAGCGGTTGTATCTCTTTAGCTGTTTTTCTTGGAAGTGGCTAATTATTCTAAATTGCAGATTTAGAATGAGTAGACGAGAATCAAGACACGCTGCTAGGGGAGCTAATACTAGAGGGGCAAATGGCAGTGAACCAAATTACCCGGCCATGTTTAAAGCCATAGCAGAGGCAATTATGCGAAGGGTACTCGCTCCAGTGGTAGCAACGGTAGATGTAGGTGTGCGAGTTCCTAGAGTAGTAGATTTTGCAAGGCTGTGCAAGGACTTTACATCTCTGGGGGAAAAATCATTTAAAGGAACTGAGCCAGCTAAAAAGGTTCATAGGTGGATGGGTTCATGTTTCCGAATCTTTGGGAACTTGGGTATTGAGGATGCAACAAAGAGAAAGCTTGCATCAAGGCAGCTGTAGGGCAGGGCCATGGAGTGGTGGAATTCTGTCACACTTGATACTCCAGAAGAGGCGATTTCATAGGAGCAATTCCAAGCTAAGTTTGAAGCAAAGTTTATCTCCACGGCTCAGAAATCCATTCTCTTCAAGAAATTTGTGGAATTGAAGCAAAATGGTCGTCCTGTGCTTGATTACATGTCTGATTTCGAGGCCTTGTTCAAATATGCTCGTTCATACATTGATACACCTTATCATAAGAACGAGAAGTTTGTTACGGATCTGGATACCTATATTGGAAGGCCGTTGGTGGATCATCTTGACGATTCATTCAAGAAGATTGGGGAAAAAGCTATTCTCCATGAGAGTTTGTTTCCTAAGAAAGCAAATGTTTTCGTGCAACCAAAGAAGTCAGAAACCACAGCAAGGTGGTAATAATAAGAAAAGGAAGCAGCAACAACAAAAAGGAAAGGATGGCCAAAAGAAGCCAAAGAGTGAGGTGGTTTGCTTTAACTGCCAACAGAAAGGCCATTTTGCGAGTGAGTGCAAGAATCTCAAAGCTGAGAAGAAGTGCTTCAAGTGTGGGAAGCCTGGGCATGAGAAGAAAGACTATCCAGAATCAGCTAAGGGCAAGCAGGTTGTGAAGGCATATGCTTTGGAAGCCATACCAACTTCTTCGAGAGCTCAGTTCATGTGCTTTTTGATACTGGAGCATCACATTCATTCATTTGCAATAAGCTTGTGTGCCGCTTGGGTTTGGAACCCGAGATTTGTGATAGACCATTGATCACGACTAATCCAGCTGGGGGTTCGTCCAATCTTTGCATGGTTTGTCGTGATCTAGTATTGTCGAGTCATGATTGCTCTTTTATGTGCGGTTGCTTTGTTCTTAACTTCGCTGGGTTTGGGATCATCTTGGGCATGGATAGGCTCAAGGGGTATGCAGTAAGGGTAAATTGCAAGAAGCTAGAGGTGAGGGTCGGGGATGTGGAAGGGCGAAAGGTGTTGATTAGATGTAAGCATGAAGAGGGTGTCTTCGAGAGTTATCTATATTCGTTGGGGATTCCACAAGAAGACCTGTCATCCGTGCTGATCGCTAATGAGTATGAGGATGTCTTTGACGAGGTCAAAGGGTTGCCGCCGCATCGTGAGATTGAGTTTAGGATCGATTTGGTTGAGCGTGCTAGACCAATCGTTATGCCTCTTAGGCGGATGGCGCCTAAGGAACAACGAGAGTTGGAGGTGCAAGTTCGTGACCTTATAGGGAAGGGATTCATTTGGAGAAGCGCTTCCGAATGGCGTGCACCACTCGTGTTTACAACCAAGACAGATGACTCGTTAAGATTGTGTGTGGACTATCATGATCTTAACAAGGTGACTAAGAAGAACAAGTATCCATTGCCAAGGATTGATGACTTGTTCGATCAGCTTCACGAGGCCAAAGTGTTTTCTCAAATGGATTTGGCAACGGGATTTCACCAGTTGAGAGTGGCAAAGGATAGTGTGCCAAAGACTGCTTTTAGGACACCATCTGGTTTCTTCAAATGGTTGGTGATGCCATTCGGGTTGACTAACGCACCAACATATTTTGTGGATCTTATGAATAGGGTTTTCAGAGATCAGTTGAACAAGTTCGTGCTTGTGTTCATGGATGACATTCTGATTTACTCTCGGAATGAGGAAGAGCACAAGACGCACTTGAGAGTAGTGTTGGAAATCCTACGAAAGCATCAGCTAAGAGCTAAGTTGTCAAAGTGTCACTTCTGGAAGAGTGAAGTGAGGTCTTAGGCTATGTAGTTTTTGGAAATGGGATAGCGATTGGCCCCTCTAAAGTAGCAGCAATCCGGGATTTGGATAGACCTAAGAATGCAACAGGTGTGAGAAGTTTCCTTGAGTTGGCTGGTTATTACCGACGGTTTATCAAGGATTTCTCAAAGATAGCTGCACCATTGACATGATTGACAAAGAAGAACCCAAGTGTTCACATGGGATGCAAAGTGTGAGCAAGTATTTGGAATGCTGAAGGAAATATTAATGAGTGCTCCTGTATTGACCATTCCAAGTGGGAATGAAGAGATGGTTGTGTATACTGATGCATGTGGTACTGGATTGGAGCAGTGCTAATGCAGAAGGATAAGGTTGTGGCCTACGCGAGTCGACAGCTAAAGCCGCATGAGATAAATTACCTAATTCATGATTTGGAGTTGGCAGCGATTGTGTTTTCTCTGAATATATGGAGACATTAAGTGTTGGGAGTTCGATTCGAGTTGTTTACAGATCACAAGTCGTTGAAGTATCTTTTCTCCCAAAAGGATTTGAATGTCAGTAACGATGGTTAGAGTTTCTGGCGTCATATGATTTTGGTATAGCCTATACTCCTGGCAAAGGTAACGCAGTTGCAGATGCATTGAGTCGAAGACACGCAAGTTTGGGAGCGATGTTTTTAGAATGGAAGAGCCTTGAGTATTTGGCAAGGTTCGATTTTAGGCCAAGGTGTGAGTTGGAACCTGAAATGTTAGCAAGCTTGTCGATAAGACCTACTCTTGTCGAAAGGATTGGAGAGAGCCAAAAGCGATATGCAAAGCTTGTCGAGTTTATCCAGAAGCTGGAACCAAAAGATAAAGAGTTCGAGGTCGATCGAGAAGGCTAGCTTTGAAAGCAAGAATGATTAGTTGTTCCTGATATTGATGGATTGAGAGATAAGGTTCTGAGAGAATGTCATCACTCGAAGTTGATGATTCATCCCGGTGGCAATAAGATGTATTGGGACGTGAAGCGAGTCTACTACTGGGAAGGGCGAAACGAGATATTGGAAAGTTTATTTCCAAGTGAATGAACTATCAGTTGGTGAAAGCTGAACAGAAGAAGCCGAGTGAATTGCTTCAGCCATTAGAAGTTCCCACGTGGAAGTGGGAGCAGATATCGATGGATTTTATCGATGGACTACCTAGAACCAGGGCAGGAAATGAAGGTATTTGGGTCATCACGGATCGCTTAACCAAAAGTGCGAGATTCATTCCTGTTAAGTCGACTAGGACGACGTCAAAGGTTGCTTAGCTTTATGTGAAGTGGATAGTTCGATTCCATGGAGTCCCAAAAAGTATAGTAAGTGACCGAGATCCATTATTTATGAGTGGATTTTGGAGAAGTTTGCAAGAAGCTTTGGGAATCGAGTTGTGCTTGAGTACGGCTTATCATCCCCAAACGGATGATCAAACTGAGAGGGTTAATCGAGTTTTGGAAGATCTCCCGAGGGCTTGTGTGTTAGACTTCAAAGGATCATGGGAAGGCCATATACATCTAGTTGATTTTGCATATAATAATAACTACCAATCCAACATTGGGATGGCACCATACGAGGCGTTGTATGGGAGGCCGTGCAATTCTCCAGCTTGTTGGTTAGAAACTGGAGATAAGTTGATACTTGGGCCAGAGATGATTAGAGAAACCTAGGATTGTATCGTGATTGTTCGGTAATGAATGAAGGCAGCCCAAGATCGTCAAAAGAGTTATGCTGATAAGCATTGAAAAGATTTGGAATTCGATGTTGGTGATATGGTTTTTGTGAAGATTTCGTCGTTGAAGCATGTGGTTCGATTCGGAAACAAAGGAAAGTTAGCTCTAAGGTTCGTTGGACCATTTCCGATAGTCGAGCAAATTGGAAAGCTCGCATATAGATTGGAGTTACCCGAGAAGATGTCGAGTGTGCATTATATGTTCCATGTATCGTTTCTATGGAAATTTGTGCATGATTCGAATGTGGTGGTACCTCCAGAACAGTACGAAGACCTTGAAGTGGAGACCGCAGTTACAAGACCTCGTAAGCCACTTCGTGTTGTGGGGGATGACACGAAACAGCTTAGGAGGAACACAGTTAAGCTAGTCAAGGTACATGGAGTGAAGACGACGATGAATGTACATGGGAGACGGAAGAGAGCATGAGGGTGACTCATCCATAACTCTTCTTCGGTAGGACTCTTTGGTCGTATCGTCGTTATATCGTTTTATCTTGTTGTTGTTGGATAGAATTCCGCGTGCTAGGATAAGGCTATGGATGCATGGCTTGATGGTTGCTAGTTTGGATGATAGAATTGGCTTCTCATGGATGATAGGCATGCAGAACTGTTGTGGTTGCCTATGTTTACTTGGAATTTCGGGAGCGAAATTCTTAAGGGGGGGGGGGGGGGGAGAGAGAATGTAATAGCCCGCATTTTACGTATTGGAGGATCATAAAATATTTTTATTTCATTCCCTAAGGGTTGGATCATTCTCATCTTTTGGTATGTTGCTCATGGAGATATGAGACATGTCCATAATTTTTACCAATTTTGTTTGTGACCATTTCTTTTCGTCAGTCTTGTACAGGGCATAACTTTTGACTCAAGTCGAATCAGAGGGTGAGACCTGTGCCATTGGAAAGGAATTGATGGCTTCCTTTCTGTAGAGTGGTTACATTAAAGATTTTGCTCAACGGTTTGGGAGGAATCGTTGTTTTAAGGTTTTTCAGTTGGCTGTTCAGGTTTGGACAGCCACAATGGGCTGATTTGGGAAGGCCCATTGGTGGGCTATTGGAAGGGTATAAATAAGGGGGTAAGGGATATGGGAAATGGTTTTAGTTTTCCATTCTCTCATTTGGTGCCTTGTGCTCGGTGATGGTGTGACTTCGAAGTGATGTAATTAGCTCGGTGATGGTGTGACTTCGAAGTAAATTCAAGTAGGAAGGTTCAAAGTGTTGAAAGGTGTTCATTGATTGGTGTAGAACAACGAATGAGATGACAACTCAAAGGTCGTGAATTGGTGAATAATGGTTGCTTAAGCTAGGAAAAGTCGTCGGGTTGGATGACTAGAGATGCGAAGGCCGAGAGATTATCGCTGTCGTAAGTTCTAGTAGGCTCAAAGCAGGGGTACACTAGAGACGTCTAAAAGACCAGTTGTAGGTCGAGTACATGGGTCTTGTAGAAAGGCCTAGTTGTCAAGGTTGGACATATGGAGTTTATGCTAGAACTGGGGTTACCGTTAGCCCTTGACATATGGCAAGTTTGGTCGTCATACAATTAACGATGGTTTGGAAGAAAGATTGGTGGTGATAGCCAGAGTCAGTCATGGATGATTGGTTATTCAAAGTCGAAGAAGATGTTCCTTGGGTGCTTGTCTGATATTGGTTTAGGCCTTTGGGAATTGTGCTTGAGGGACGTTGAATTTGATCTGGATGGTCTACATGAGATACATATAATATGGATGTTATGAGTGTTTTACCATGATTGAATGGGTTTTCTGGTTTCCATGAATGAATGGTTGAATTATTTATCATAAAGGCTATCATTGTCCGATGTGGAGAAGATAGGGTTGAGTTCTTCTCTGGTGTTTTTGGTAGATTAGTATGTTTATCTATCCATTCTTATATACTTTATTGTTGAAGTTTGTTAGTTGTTTTATCGCTCACTAAGACTGTTGTCTAACTCAAGGTTTTATGTCTCCTCTTATTACCTTGGGTTGTTCATCTGGTTATGGATGTGCAGACTAAGTAGCAGGTTAAGGTGATTAGTGAGGACGATGTTGTTGTGCGGAGGCGAGAAGGAGGCTGGCGTACCAGTTTTATTACTATCTAGTATTTTTTTGTTTCCGCTGTTTGAGTGCTCTATGAGGGTTGTAGTGAGGCCTTATGTACAAACTTTGGTACTAGTTGGATAACCTTTCAGGATGTTGAGAAAGTTTCAAAAGTTTTCTATATGATGCTTCATTACTATTACCTGTTGTATATGTTCTATTATATTTTATCCTTGCGCTGTGAGTTCTACGACAGGTTCTGATGTTGTTTACCTACTCTGATGATCGTCCGTAGCTGCCTGGCATACTTTTCAATGCATTATTCCTCTTGTTTAGTGCAGAGGTTATGGGCGATCGTCACAATTTTCCATTTATAAATAGTAGATATTTTCTAAGTATAGAAAATGAAAGAGTGTAGGATTTAGAAATGTTTTCCAATTATCGTAAGAGGCCAAAGCGATTTCAAAATATATCTCAGTAAAGATATTTGAGTTGTATGTTGGGAAATAATTTAACTAATGAAATACTAATTTAGAAAGGGCTTAGTGTTTGTTTGTTGCTAATCAATAGTATTTCCTTTTGGAAATATGGTGTTGGATGATTGTTTGTTTATTTGATAGTTAAATAACCGACTATCGAAATATTACCCAATTTAATACCATCATTGTCAATATGGAGAGACCAGTTGGATTTATTATCTGAAAACTAGCATAAAAGATGCGAATCAGATTACTTTAAAGATAATTGAAGGTGGAGTAAGGTGAAAGGGTTGTTCTGTTTATCTTAGGTAGAAATTGCCTAAGATAGATTGATGGAATTATGCCTTTGGGTTTGTCCAGTCCCAGGACAACATATATGGACAGATGTCTAATAGAGTATTTCTAAATGGTTGCGTACGTTGATTTTTTCAAACGTACCATAGTTGTTAGTAGAGAAGGATACTTCTCTTAGCTTAATACCGAGAGTATTTTTGAGGACGTCAATTGGTGATTTCAAAATTCTGACGATGGGGCATTCAAAGTGAATGATGTTGTTATGTTCTAAAGATAAGGTGTAGCATCATGCCTCATCAACCGGGAATTAACAAAAAATGGGCAGGCAACATGGCTAAGTGGGTCATACCCATTAGGATGTATTACACCTGATCTAGAGAAAATTCTTTTGCTTCTTATTATATCGTTGTTGTATGCTTTCGGTAATGGTTTCTGATCACAACCATTGGTGATATACATTCGATACAGTCAAATTGAATGAGTGCTCGGTCATGTGTGGTCGAGTTGAAAGATGTTCTTGTTGAACCAAGTGTATTCCTCTCTGGAGATGCACTATCGGAAGGTGGTCCCATACCTTGTCATAGTTGGAAATCCATTCTTCAATAAGCGCCATGCGGTTTTTGATTATATACTATGTATGTGGAGCATGAGATGCAAGCTTTCCACTACATTGCTATTTATTTGATTTAGACACTATTATAATATTACAATAGTTTGATAGAAAGAATATTTTGGGTTATCGTAAGGTAAAAACCATCCATATTTATGTGTGGATCGGTCTTACGATTATCCTTTCTTTTAAAAGAGCTTTTAAAAGTTAAACCAAATGGTTGGAGTTTACTCACACCAGTCCCATGACTGACCCAGAGTTTATTTTGTTTTGTTATACCTTAAACTATTAAGTGCCCAAATTTGTATGGCCAGTCAAGTGGTTTAAGTGATTTCATATATCCTTGGAGGAATTTGGATCAAGAGGCTTAAATATTAGATATATATAGAGTTTATTCTGCTGTGTTGTTTATGTGATGTACTTTGATAATGTATGTAAGTACAGATACAGTTTTATATTCCAAAGGTTATTATATATATTATACTTTGTTCTGATGCGATATGAGATTCTGTGTTATTATTTCTTCTCTTCTTCTATCTTTTTCTTCATTACCCATAATGATTTGTATTTCTATGCAATTTGGGTTGGATGTGTGGTGTATTTTGTCAACTCAAATAGTATGGAATTTCAGACCATTACATATATCACCAACAGCTGTGATTAGCAATCATCACCGAAAGCGTACAACAGCGGTATAATAAGAAGAAACTAAAATTTCTCTAGACCAGTTGATAATACATTCTAATGGGAATGACCCACATAGCCATGTTGCTTGCCCGATTTTTTTATTTTCCGTTTGATGAGGACTGAGGCTACGACTTACCTTTAGAACATCACAACATCATTCACTTTGAATGCCACATCATCAGATCCGTCAAATAATTAATTGATGTCCTAGAAAACACACTGGGTGTTAACCTATGAGAAGTTTCCTTCTCCGCCACCAACTATGGTACGTTTGAAGAAATCAATATACGTAACTACCTAGAAATGCTCTATCAGACATCCGTCAATATACATTCTCCCGGGCCTTTGACAAATCGAAGGCACAATTTTCATTAATCCATCTTTGGAAATTTCTATCTATGTAACGTCCCGTATTTTTGGCCATCAAATATTTAAATTAATTTATTATTTTAAATATTATATTTGGGGTATTAAAGGATTTTAATATTTAATTCGTTATTAAAACGAAGGTTGAACGTTATATATTTATATAATTATAAACCGAGCTCGAAATGGCGCTGCAGTTCGTAATATTGAATTTTGAACTTCAACTGGATATACAAGATCCGATATAAGTCGGATTTCTATGAAACAAGAAATGCTGGAACCGTGTTGATGATAATTTTCATATGAAAGAGAAAAATCCAGATTTCGTGTTGTAAATTTTAAGTTATGGCTAAATCAAATTTTAAAATAGTCACTGTGAAAAATCATTATTTAAATATCGGCCTTTAAAATGGCCATTTTGCAAAAGGATTTCGTTTTCGACGAAATCAGTTTCATTAGAACCGTATCGTTAAATTATTGTATGGTGTTAAATGGCGTGGCAAACCGATGTCGTATGTGACCACGGCAGCCACAAACGGCCGTTTAAATTCTATAGCGCGTAATTAATTTAATAAAGGGATATTTGAGTGTAACTTGAGCGAACGATCGAATTAAGCCATGAAACCAGTTCCGTTGAGTTCTTATCGTCGATTATAGTCAGGATAGGTATATAATTTTTTATTTTTGGAGATCGGTTAATTTGGTGTTCAAAAGTGCATTGCGGTGCGTGTAAAAATAGCCTATCTGAGAAACAGTCTCAGAATGCGACGAAACTGGTGCCGTTGGGTTCGTATTGAAAAATTATTATAGGATTTCAAAGTTTCAGGTTGATCTGATTTATCTGGTGATCGTGAAAAAATTAAACGCGTATTTATTTCTGGTTTTATAAAGGAATTTTTTTCAAACGACCTCGGATTTCGATGAAACTTGTCCCATTGGATCCGGAATATCTTTTAACACCAAGATTAGCTTTTTTATCAGTAAACAGAAATTTTATATAATCTTTTTAACACGATTTCTCACTACGAAGTTTCATTGTATTAAAATAGTAATAAAATCTATCCAACTTTCTACTGTGCACCCTGATTCTTTCCGCCCACCCAAATGTTGTATAACTAGTGTTCCAAACTTTGTTCTACTGTGCATTTCTTGGCTATCAAACAATTCATTTTCTTGGCGATCAATCCATCTCCGTGAGACCCAAGTTTCTGAATGTACAGCTACTCTAATTTTTTTATTATTGCAAACCTGTACTTAGAATTAAAAACTCAACAGTCCTATATACATAGAAAAACCAAATGCCATACCCTAAGTATACAGGCTACCATCATTTTTTTTAGCTTGCGCATGGAAATCAAATCGACTGCAACCCTATCCTTCTACTCCTACCAAGCCACTGCTCAATGCCGTGACTTCCACACAAGTGTAACCGTGATCGCCAAGCTCTTTCTATTATAAATACGCTCTTCATCCCGTCCAATGTCACAAGCTCCCTCAGTCAAAACCGAAACCTCTCCTCTCTGTAATAAAAACCACAAGCCTATTTAAGCAAAAATATATGAAAATGAAACGAACTTGAAACGACCCGAACTTCCCCGGTCTCCGAAGAGAAGAGAAAGAACGAATTGTTTTGAGAACAGGACAAAATAGAACGCGTACAAAAGAACATTTCACTTTATATTACAACAATGCATCAGATTACAAGAATATACAGAGTATAAATGAATAAATATTACACAGAAAATATCAGAGATTACATTTAAATACATCGCAGCGGAAAATAATACAATACACAACTAGAAGTAGATATACGGATACAAAGCTTTCTGGATATCGTTCCAGCTGTAAACCATGATCCTGTGAATATAAATCTGCAAAACCAAAACTACTAGCTGCCCGTGTCAAAATAAGGGCACCCAGATTTTAGGTTAAAACAATAAACTCCAGGTCAGTCATGTGACTGGTGTGAGAACTAAAACAGTTATAAATCTTTATTTTTAAAGTTAGGTAAATCAAGGGACCACGCAGCATAACACGGAACGGGTTTCCTCCCAAGAATACCAGTGCATAAAATAAACAGCGCAATGCTAAATAGAGAAAAATGAAGCTGTTATAAGACCCAGGTCCTATCACACAATGCAACGCAAGCCGGGGGATAGGGTTTTCCCTTATAACAGCCAAAGAATGCTTGATACGTTTAAAACAAATCATTTGATACTATTTTAAGTGCATAGTGTATAAAACAACTTCAAATCATAAATATCAATCATAGGCGACATGAGCGTCCCATGCCACTATGTCGCCATATATAGGTTTACAAATAAAACCGCAAATGTCACGTATTTGGAAATTGGATTTCCATCTATGAACCGAGGCAAAAGATAGTCCTCAACCGATTCGAGACTGTCTAGCCCGAGTCTCAGGATCAGAGCTCGAGTGACCCTTGGATCGTCAGGGTCGGTCCACCGATGTGGATTAAAATGCCTGAACACTGCGTTTCCCCGCCCTTTGGGGCGTAAGCGAGCCAACGAATGACTCCATCGGACCCGGATCGTCCGATCTAACCGAGGCGCCTCGCAACAGCAACAACCACACAGGTGAAAAGTATATAAATGTCAGGGCTGGTAGGTCACTGACACCACCCTAGCTAGAAGGAAACACATGCCCTCCCTGAGGTCCTCTCCCGTTTTTGGTTCACAACCGGGGTGCGAGGCTCGCGAATTCACGTTACACAAAGCTGTGCCACACAGGCTGTGCTTTGATCATCACCACAAGACTTTGCTTTTCAACAGAAGCCTCGATCAATTGCTACTTAGGCATGCCACACAGGCAATTCACTCCATGCGTTTGATATCCATCAATATATAACCCCTGAGCTCGTACGTCTCAGAGAAGGGCGTTAAGCAAGAGAATAAATTCTCCGCCGCCAAACAGATATATATTTAATAGAGATCAATCACACGGACTAAAATCCAATGTCAGACACACAGTCCATTTACAAGTCCGTTCTGGGTCTGAACGAAACCGGAGGCACTTTCCTCGCATATCCATCCATCTCCAAGTACGTCTGGACGATCACCAACTGTTTCCCTCATCTTGGGTGTACAGCCCAATCAAGATCATCAGTAATCACCCAAATGATGTGAAGACTTCCGGTCTTCAACCACCGTCTTCATCTTCGACATCTCGTCGAATCGGTTATTCAGAATGGGTATAACCCGGCCTTCCTGAATAACCCACGTATATGATAAACAAATGTTACACAAACACAACGAACGCCTCATTCCAATTCAGAATATTCTTTTATTCACAAAATCACATTCTTAGGGAAATGTTCCCATTAATTTTATCCAAGATAAATTCTTCTAAATTTATACTATAATCTTCCTTTGGATATCATTTCAAACTAGTCGGGATTAGCGAACCACACCGAAGTAATTATTTGTTTTATTTCCCAATCCCAACCTATATATCCCATGGAGCAAAACTGGTGATACTCCATATCTAACACCACGGTGTTATCGGTAAAATTAATTACCATTTCACGTTCAAATCTAATTAAAGATTTAACTATCGCTTTGGAGCAAAACTGGTGATACTCCACTCTCGATCACTTTTCAGATTTGATAATTTAAATTATCAATTCACTTTTTAATCTAATTAAAGATTCATTAAAACTCCATTTAGTTTTAATCTTCTCAAAAATCAATATTATGTCTTTAACTGGGTTAAAGAACCAATGTCTTCTAAAACACGATTCACGACAAACCCAAATCACATTTGATATTAAATACAAGGCTCTGAATAGAAAATATATCGGCTTATATTCAATATCAAATTCTGAAACCAACATATATCGTATTGGAAATAACGATATACAATATATCTTTCAAATTCCCATAACAATATCTATATAGTCACGAAATCCAACATCGAAATATCCCGAAGATAATTTCGATTCAACTCCAGTCCAATCCACGTATTGGGAATATTGATTATTTTTAAAATCACTTTCAAATTCAATTTATTTATTTCACAAATAAATTGATTTTAATTCTAGTTCAAAACTAGTTCATTTCGACAAAAATCTATTTTTATCATTTCAAATGTGGAATTCTTCATCCCAGTTCTTTCCAATTCACATATTATGATTTTACACAAATTATTAATATTTTTAATAATTTTATCAAGGCCCATACAGTCGATTTCCAACAACGGCCATCGGACTGCACTTACATCGACCTTTTTCAAATTTGATTTGGACATAATTCCAAATCCAACCGTTAGATTTCAAATTTCTAATATTCATTGGAAAGCTCTTTTCGATACGAACCCAACGGTTCCGGTTTTAGGAGAATCCGACGGTCGGATCTCCCGCAACGTCAATTCAAAGTCAATGGTCGAAATTTACGAACTGCCGCGGAGCGGCGCGTTCTATTCAGGCCATTATATATATAATATATATATATTATATATATTTCGTCAATTTCCTTTTAAAACGTATTTTATAAATCGTTTTAACTTCGTTTCAAAACCATTTCAACACTATTTCAATTTCTAATCAAAACTGAATATTTTATATCATTACTATATAAATGATAATATCTTCAAAACGTTATATTTTGAAATCACTTCTTTTCTATATTCATTATAAAAACGAATATAGTCGATATAAATATCGTTCACGTCAAAATAGCGCCACTCTAATCAACACGGCTTTATATATTTCAATAAATCCGTTATTCTATTCAACAAATGAATATTTATTCCATTCAACACATGAATCTATATTTCTTCCAACACCTGACTAATCTCCACACATGAGTACTGTCAACACATCACTATTTTTGTTATGTAAAATATTTTATAAAACTATGGTATCTATCGTTTGATTTTAATTAGACTTCTACTGGGAAGTAGTTCTAATTTTAAATATGATAAAGATGTAAATTTCATTGTATAAAATATTTCACTCAACACATGAACATCGTCAACACATGACTATTTTTATATTCAACACATGAAATTTTCTTTTATAATATTCCTTATTTTCCCGATTGGAATGAGGCCCAATCAATCACCATATAATGTTAATTATATGGATTCCGTACAACACATGTATATAATAGCATTGAAAAATAATCAACCATCAACCAAAGTGCACTACACTGTATAAGCATCAAATATAGATATCTTACGCTTATAACAGCCTGTCAATCAATCGATCGACATATTTAAGGAATCAGGATGAGTGAACTTCCAAATTTCATCCCAACACCCGTGTGGGGTTTCAAACAATCAAACACAGATTTTATTTGTGCAGCTGGGCGATGTGTAAAATTTATCGTCCCAATCAATGTCCTTCAAATAGGTGTACATAAACAAACCGTCCGGTTTGTAAATGAATATTTTATTTTATTCACTTCCACGTTAAAAATTATATTTTTAACGATAAAATATTCTATTTCAACACATGAATTTCTATTCAGTTCATTTACACAATAAAAATGATATTTTTATTTTTCTAACTTATTTTAGAAAATTTCGGCGGCATAACGGCACGATACTAGAAACGGGACAAGGCCTAGCCTTATCCCCGGTCTAGTGAAGGCCCACGCCATTCACACATCAATCAAATCCATTCCATTTCACTAAACAATTCAATTCAAACCAAATAATCTAACCAACTACACAACCAATCAAACAAGTCCATGGTCTGTGGACGATTGTGTCGGGTGCTACTAAGCACCGTCTGCATCCTAGTATATATATATATATATATAACTAGAAAAATAGATTTTGAGTGAGAAGTTCTCACCGATAGCTATCCAATCATCTTGACTCTTCTTATGTAGAAATTTTCATCGTTATCGCATTTTTGTCACTTCGTTGCCCGTAGCCACTACATATATAAAAATCACATTTTTATTATCTACATTATATAAAAATCTTATCTTTATATCTTCTATAAGTTAAAAATCGGATTTTTATCCTCTCTATAATATAAAGATCATATTTTTATTTATTTCATATGTCAAAACTGTAGAAGCTTTAAAATGGAGAAAACTCACTTTTTTCTAACGCCCGGATTCGCTGTTTGGGTCCTAGAATTTGCAAACGAGCTTCAATCTTCACACCATCTTATTTTTAGCACAAGCACGCCATTCTTAACAACTTTTGCCTAGTGGTCTTCTTACTGAAAATATGCCATTTCGCCGGAAATCGCGAAAAGACAGCATTTTGACAGTGTTTGAACAGCAGACTTCGGACGCGTTTTCCCGACAACTCCACAATGCAAAATAGGACTTATCATATACCAAATCGAAGAGAATTTCGTGCTCTACAATTTTGGTCTTGAGGAACTTTGGCTAGAAACGCACGGTTTAGGAGTTATTCGCGAAATACGGTCAGGGACTTATTTGCAAAACGGGCGATTAGTGTAAAATGGGTTTTTGATGACCGGGGATCCCACGGCCGGAATTGAGGGGGCTGGAGGGGGGCACGGGCCTGATGGACGTGGGGGAGGGTGTGGGTGGCGGTGGTGGGGCCCGTGGTGGCCGCGGTGGTGGTGTTTGGTGATTTGGCGGTTTAGGGTTATGAAAAGAGGAGAGAGAAGGAGGAGGAAGAGGAGGAGGAGGAGGGGAGGAAGAGGGGGTGCGGCGGCTCGCCGGAGGCTGGTGGTGGGCGGTGGAGGAGGGGCAGCGGCGGGAGGAGGGGTGGTCTCCATTTTTGAGTTTTTGTGAAGAAAGAGGAAGAGGAAGAAAGTGAAGAAGAAAAGGAAGTAAAAGTGTTTATATGCTAGTTTCTCGCATATCGCCTGAACGCTAGCGATCTCCGATGGCCGCGGATTTCGGACACGAGATAGTAGACGTGAAGACGAGTCCAACGAAACAAGTTTCGTCGAATTCCGAGTTCGTTTGACCGTTCAACAAAAATCACAAAAATGCTCAGATAAACTCAAAAAATGCGATTTTGGCGCACCTTTTCTTCTCGCACGCTCACATGCTAACTCAAAAAATCAAGCCCTCTTGGATTTAACCATTATTAGATGATACGAATCTAGAAAAAAAAGTAGAATCGAATTCCGAGTTCGTATCAGTAATGTTCCTTTGTAAAATGACTGCCCGCTTTACCCTGAACTGTTTTAGCTCGCACGGCCACATACTGACTCCGTTCGACGAGCCCTTTGGAACTCAACAATGATTTGTCATTATGAATCCATAAAAATTTATCTCGTCGAATTCTGAGCTCGTATGCAAAATTTCACTTTTTAAGGGCTATGTATTGTTAACCGAACAACTCCAGCCTATAGCCACTATTCCGGATATCGGAATATATCGAAGCTTATACTTTTCGGAGTCCTAAACGGCATTTTGAACTCAATGGAAGTGGTTTCGAGTCCTAATTCATCCGTATGCAAAATATGACTTTTTGGGCCATGTATAATTTACATAACGACTATTCTGAATTTTCAACTGGGCATAACTTTTGATCCCCGCTATGAAATTTCGATTTTTCGGATTCGTTGGAAAGATATTCACGAATAGATTCTAATGTTTTTGGTTTCACTAAAATCCGGATTGTTTTGCACCCGGTACATTCAATTGAAGTTTGAAATCGAATTATCGAACTACCCGCCATTTTCAATTCCTTTTATAATTATATATAATTATTTATATTCTAACGACGACGTATATAATATATACGTCGAATTCCATTCAAAATAAATTTCACGTCGATATTATTTAAAATAATCTATTTTAAATGTTCAAAATTCACTAAAATTGCCAAAACAGAAATTTTAAACCGGCTCAGATTTTCCGGGTTATAATAGAACTGCAAGTCTTGAAGCGATCGGCGAAGTCTGGCAACACGGGATTGGAGCCGAAGATCTGGGGGATGATGACACGGTGGATAATGCGATGGTGGACGAGTGAGGGGGCTTGAGTAACAGTAGGAGGGTGGTGAACGGAGGAGATAGTCGGAGAGAGTCAACCGCATGTTGGTGGCGCAGAAATAGTGACACTTCGATGGAAGGAGGCGGTGCAGAACGTGGCGGGCATGGCTATGTTTGGCGGATCTGTATGTGGTGGCAGGATTCGAAAATGTCAGGGACTAAATACTGGAATCGGATTTTAACGAGAGGAAGGAATAGAGAGTGGATACCGCGTATTGCATGTGGAGGGGAAGGGTGTAAACGTTTGCAGTAGCATGGTTTTAAAGCAAATAATGTGGGAAGTTCAAGTGTAGTCGTGAAAGCCTGAAGCGGTATTTCGCTCGGAGAAATATTTCGCACGACGGAATGAAGGATTGGGAAAGTGTTTGGAGAAGAAATATGGTGAAGGGGAAGACAACACATGGGCTGAATGGGTGGTAGTGGGCTTGTTGGGTTTTCAGTTATGACGAGAAACAGCATAACGTGTTGGAATGTTTGAATGGCAGGAGAATATAGATGGGAAGAAGAAAGCGGTATTGTAGTTGTCTGAGGAAATTATTTCGAAGTGCCTTGTAACACCCCACCTCCATTAAGGTCACTCACAAAGGGAATGCCTTAACTTCAGTGGAGCGTTTTAGGTAAACAGACACAGAATATCACAAGACATATATTAAAAATTTTGCAGCGGAAATAAATAACTTTATTAAATCACCAAAATACTTTGTTACATAATACCATGAGTCATAAAACCCTTACAATAAAACACTTCTGTCTTACATTATCAGAGTACACAGGTATTTTAAAAGAAAAACATCATTCCCCAAATTTGAAGAGCAAGCCACATAAGAGACAGAGATTCGAGCCATACTTCAGAAGTAGCTTCTAGAAGATGATATCCAAATCCTGACTAAACCTGTGTGTTCCCTCCCTGAGAACCTGGGGGGAACGGAAGAAAAGAGGTGAAACAAACTAGGTCAGACATACGTCTGGTGAGTGCAATAACTTTAACAATATAATTATCAAAATAACTAGGCTAAGGCATAAGCTGGAAAATAAGGAAATGACTGTGAACAATTGGGTATGACAGAATAAACAAGGAAATAAGATGAATCAAGTTATTCGTTAAAGGAACTCCTAATCACTATAGGATAATTACTATACTCCACTACCACTAGTATAACAGGATTAGGTGTTACCCTACTGTTTAAACTGAAATAGAATCGAAACAGAATAATCTATACAGAAACAGAATGCTAGTAATGGGCCTTCACCACCCCAACATACAGAAGGTACAGAAGTAGAATACTAATAATGGGCCTTTACCACCCAACTAATGGGCCTTTACCACCCCAACAGACAGAAGGTACGGAAACAGAATCGGAAACGGAACCAGAGACGGAAACAAAATAATCCCTACGGAAACAAAATGTTAGAATTAGTTGTACACTAGTAATGGACCTTTACCACCCCAACAGACGGTACCACGCAGAAACAGACAGATGTCACCACCCAACAGAAACAGACGGTACCAACAGAAACATACAGAACTAAGTGTACCCTAAGTCCTACCCCAAGCGATCGACTCCCTAACTCGTAGATACCCGTGCAGGCCCCACAGTGGGGTGTATCACTCCCCAAGGTGGCAACCCGATATTACCAGAGATGCACGGCTTATACCTACACGATGCAACAACATCTTACCTACCATCCCGGGCCTATACACGCACATGAACCCGTTGGACTTGCGTTGCCACCGCTCACCCGTTTCGGCCTCTTACAGTCAAGCCCAGTACGCATGTCCCGTCCTCGACTTAGGTCGAGCCCACAGAGATACTTATGGGTTAGTGGTTGAAACGGGCCCCCATTACTTGACACAAGCTATCCACCTAAGCTTGGTCCCCTCTAGTACATCTCACTTAACCATCTTCTTATTCATGTTCACTTACATGTTTCAAATTTTGGTTAAGTGTTTCTAATCGTATTTCCAAATGGCACCCAAGGCACCCACTAGATTCCACATGCCATCCAAGGCACCCACTTAACCCCCTCATGTCCCACTACATGTTTATCTGGTTAAGTGTTTCTTAATTCATTAAGACTGTAACCTTATAAAGACCTCCCACATTATACTGGCATTTGTGGCAGCTGGATTTGTCGGGCGGGTCCGGGCAGTCTTACACCACAAATGAGTCTAACCTCATGTCTTTACAACTGTTACGTATTTAATTTATGCCTAAGACCTCTCACATTAGACTGGCATTTGTGGCAGCTGGATTTGTCGGGCGGGTCCGGGCAGTCTTACACCACAAAAGAGCCTAACCTCGTGTCTTAGACGATTAATTACACCTAATTAATCATCCCCTAATTTGAATTAATTTTCCTATTCAGAGTATCAATCAATTCCAAATGTAACTATGGCCATAATTGACTCAATTATGTCCATCTATTTATGGTATGCAAAATCATACCAATTATCATATCAAATTTATTCTATGCCTTTTAAGGCATTTATGCAAATTCTCAATATTACATCTTTTCATATTCTCCCATCACCCCATGTTGTATGTTCGTTCGTTTAACGTAAAATATACGTTAGACTCGAATAGTCTAACATACAGAATAAAGAGAAAACATCACAACATACATAGAATAAAACTAGATCCAAACATAGGGGTGAACTTGCATGTGTGGATGATGTTCTACATCTAAAACTTGCATAGGCCAAAGTTACAACTTGCATAAAACTACATATGTCATAGATCCAAATCTATAGGTGTGAACTTGTTTAGGCAATAGTCATAAACTTGCATAAATCATGTATGTCATAGATCTACATCTAAAGGTGTAAACTTTCATAGGCAATAACCACAAACTTGCATAACATGATTCATATTCCAAACTCATATATTTATATAAACTTGCATATGTGATTTATGCAACATAACAATGGTGTAAACTTGCATCTAAACATGTAAACTAGCATGTAGGATTTGGCATATAACTCACACATGTCATAGCCTAACTTTTAGATCCGATTCACATAAAAGAGGTGACATGAAAGTTATACATAATTTGCATATGATCTATGCCTCAATTCACATCCTAACTTGCATTAATACGTATGATTTATCATATGAACCCAACTAGCATATGAACAACATGATGATTTGATCATATAAAATTACAACATAGATGATAGCATCATAACTTTACAACATGGATGATAACATCACAACATAACATCATAGAATATATATGATAACATTAAATTTTTACAACATAATCATAATATGCAGTCAACAATTCACATCACATCGATATAATCCACATCATAACTTAATCCAATTAATTTAATAATTATTTTATTAAAGAAATCGAACTCACAACTCAAAGAAGGTCTTGAGTTCTGAATTCTGAGTTCTAAAGTTGTATTAGCTCTCCTTTGAAGAAGATTCGTTGTTAAAGTTGAATAGAACTGATTTGATTCACTGTTCTTCCTCTCTAATTGGTGGCGGCTATTCTGGGTTACAAGATGGTAGCATGACGGCCATAGTTTCAATTTTTATTCTGATTTAGGGTTTGATTTTCCATGTCTTTTTATAGAATTTTAATTTGATTATAGCCGTTGGATGATCTTAGGGTTAATCGAAACCACTCAGTCAAGATAGGGTGACAAGTCAGCCCTAATGACTCAGCAAGGAGTCAGAAAGGACTCAGCAATGAGTCACAACATAGATCGGACTGAACCATAAAGCTGTGCAGGTTTTCTCTCGGCCTGGGCGCACTTGGGAAGTGCACCGATGCAAATTTGTACTGGCGCACTTCCCAAGTGCGCCAGTGCAATATTTTTTTTATCTTTCTTCTTCTTCCGGTTTTCCGCCTAACTTCGTTCGTCCATATCTCCTTCATCCGATATCCGTTTTACGCAAACTCGGATTCTATCTCGACCAGAATTCCGAGACGAACACAATGGCGCAACCCGTTCCCCTTAGTTCTCACGTCTGAGATTAATTATTCTTTAATTTAGTTAATCCGATTATTCAAAAATTCGGGGTGTTACATTCTCCCCTACTTAAAGGATTTCGTCCTCGAAATCTCTAAGTCAAGAAGAATGTATCCTACCATCCAATCATCCATTTACTCAACCATCAACCATTAGCAACCATGGTTCTTAAAAGATTTCTAATGCTTTTCATGTACATATGCATAGTGTGTGTATATATCCGTATACTAATGCAAAATCAGGCGGTCTACTGATTCAGTTGACCTCCTTAATGCAAACCATGATAGTGCCATGCGTCCATTATGTATGCGAAAGAATCCTATCGATACATATTATTTCTACATGTGTGCACAACCGTTCACCAAAATGCAACATCTATATCATAGTACAACCATTATACATCCATTACTTAAATATGTACACACATTTTTATGCAATATGCAATATGAAGTGACTAAGCCGATCTAGTGCCTAAAGTGTGTTTAAATGCATCCACGAGCAACCACTAGCAAACACTTGCATCCACTTACAACCATCAAACATAACATGTCCCAAGCACATGTTTACATCCATGGATTTCCTATCTAAAGGTCGAAGATCCGGTCGATGGGATACAAACAAATGATATAACTAAAACAAAAACTCTGTTTCCATATGACATCGGTTAAGAGAATAATTCCCTAAGTCTCAGCCCCGAAGACCGAAATCAACATCAGACTGACACTCAGAGAATTACCCCCATTAAACAATGTCAAAACTGGAAATCTACTTCATGCTTCGAGTAGAAACCCCTATCCTTCCGAAATATTCAAATACTTACAGACTATTGGTACAGATCATATTACAGAATGATTCTCAGAAAGCTAAGCATAACAGACTCTTGCGGGTCACAAGAAACTTTGGGGGTCTTCCCCTGACAAGTTAGAAACTTAAAGACCCTCCTCTCAAAATCTAGAACGACTCTCTACATAGAAAGCTGGTCCATTATAAACTTGAGCACACAAATGTCACATTTAAATTTTTGACGCCTAACACATATAATTTCAAACCCCTACAAATCACTAACAATTGAGCCAAACCACAAATGGGGTTTGAAACAACTACGGGATTAGAAACAAGACTAGTATTAAAGTGTAGAGTCTCAATTATAGAATCAAAAAGAGTCTTAACTTCATAACCAGATAAGGAAATTAAACCTTCTACATAAATTTTCCTACCCTTATCTTATCCATCAGTCGCGAGAGCATTCTACTATCCTATCAAAGGAAGAGATTTTCGACAAAGGACTGAAGGATACTACATATGGCTTTTCGGGGAATGTTTTTCAAAACAGGCTTTCCTTTTTGAAAATACTTTCTTTTAAAACCATTTGAAAGATATTTTCAAAACTTTTATCTAATCTGGTAACCTTCAGCTCTGATACCAAGTGTAACACCCCACCTCCATTAAGGTCACTCACAAAGGGAATGCCTTAACTTTAGTGGAGCGTTTTAGGTAAACAGACACAAAATATCACAAGACAGATATTAAAATTTTTGCAGCGGAAATAAATAACTTTATTAAATCACCAAAATACTTTGTTACATAATACCATGAGTCATAAAACCCTTACAACAAAACACTTATGTCTTACATTATCAGAGTACATAGGTATTTTAAAAGAAAAACATCATTCTCCAAATTTGAAGAGCAAGCCACATAAGAGACAGAGATTCGAGCCATACTTCAGAAGTAGCTCCTAGAAGATGATATCCAAATCCCGACTAAACCTGTGTGTTCCCTCCCTGAGAACCTGGGGGGAAACGGAAGAAAAGAGGCGAAACAAACTAGGTCAGACATACGTCTGGTGAGTGCGATAACTTTAACAATATAATTATCAAAATAACTAGGCTAAGGCATAAGCTGGAAAATAAGGAAATGACTGTGAAAAATTGGGTATGACAGAATAAACAAGGAAATAAGATGAACCAAGTTATTCGTTAAAGGCACTCCTAATCACTATAGGATAATTACTATACTGCACTACCACTAGTATAACAGGATTAGGTGTTACCCTAATGTTTAAACTGAAATAGAATCGAAACAGAATAATCTATACAGAAACAGAATGTTAGTAATGGGCCTTCACCACCCCAACATACATAAGGTACAGAAGTAGAATTCTAATAATGGACCTTTACCTCCCAGCTAATGGGCATTTACCACCCCAACAGACAGAAGGTACGGAAACAGAACCAGAAACGGAACCAGAGACGGAAACAGAATAATCCCTACGGAAACAGAATGTCAGAATTAGGTGTACACTAGTAATGGGACTTTACCACCCCAACAGACGGTACCACGCAGAAACAGACAGGTGTCACCACCCAACAGAAACAGACGGTACCAACAGAAACAGACAGAACTAAGTGTACCCTAAGTCCTACCCCAAGCGATCGACTCCCTAACTCGTAGATACCCGTGCTGGCCCCATAGTGGGGTGTATCACTCCCCAAGGTGGCAACCCGATATTACCAGAGATGCACGGCTTATACCTACACGATGCAACAACGTCTTACCTACCAGCCCGGGCCCACACACGCACATGAACCCGTTGGACTTGCGTTGCCACCACTCACCCGTTTTGGCCTCTTACAGTCAAGCCCAGTACGTGTGTCCCGTCCTCGACTTAGGTCGAGCCCACAGAGATACTTATGGTTTACTGGTTGAAACGGGCCCCCATTACTTGACACAAGCTATCCACCTAAGCTTGGTCCCCTCTAGTACATCCCACTTAACCCTCTTCTTATTCATGTTCACTTACATGTTTCAAATTTTGGTTAAGTGTTTCTAATCGTATTTCCAAATGCCACCCAAGGCACCCACTAGATTCCACATGCCACCCAAGGCACCCACTTAACCCCCTCATGTCCCACTACATGTTTATCTGGTTAAGTGTTTCTTAATTCATTAAGACCGTAACCTTATAAAGACCTCCCACATTATACTGGCATTTGTGGCAGTTGGATTTGCCGGGCGGGTCCGGGCAGTCTTACACCACAAACGAGTCTAACCTCGTCTCTTTACAACTGTTACGTATTTAATTTATGCCTAAGACCTCTCACATTAGACTGACATTTGTGGCAGCTGGATTTGCCGGGCGGGTCCGGGCAGTCTTACACGACAAAAGAGCCTAACCTCGTGTCTTAGACGATTAATTACACCTAATTAATCATCCCCCAATTTGAATTACTTTCCCTATTCATATTATCAATCAATTTCAAATTTAACTATGGCCATAATTGACTCAATTATGTCCATCTATTTATGGTATGCAAAATCATACCAATTATCATATCAAATTTATTCTATGCCTTTTAAGGCATTTATGCAAATTCTCAATATTACATCTTTTCATATTCTTCCATCACCCCATGTTGTACGTCCGTTCGTTTAACGTAAAATATAAGTTAGACTCGAATAGTCTAACTTACAGAATAAAGAGAAAGCATCACAACATACATAGAATAAAACTAGATCCAAACGTAGGGGTGAACTTTAATTGGTGGCAGCTATTCTGAGTTACAAGATGGTAGCATGACGGCCATAGTTTCAAGATGTTGTACGTCCTTTGAAGAAGATTCGTTGTTAAAGTTGAATATAACTGATTTGATTCGTTGTTCTTCCTCTCTAATTGGTGGCAGCTATTCTGAGTTACAAGATGGTAGCATGACGGCCATAGTTTCAATTTTTATTCTGATTTAGGGTTTGAGTCTCCATGTCTTTTTATAGAATTTTAATTTGATTATAGCCGTCGGATGATCTTAGGGTTAATCGAAACCACTCAGTCAAGATAGGGAGACAAATCAGCCTTGATGACTCAGCAAGGAGTCAGAAAGGACTCAGCAATGAGTCACAACATAGATCGGACTGAACCAGAAAGCTGTGCAGGTTTTCTCTTGGCCTGGGTGCACTTGGGAAGTGCACCAATGCAAATTTGTACTGGCGCACTTCCCAAGTGCGCCAGTGCAATATTTTTTTTTCTCTTTCTTCTTCTTTTGGTTTTCCACCTAACTTCGTTCGTCCATATCTTCTTCATCCGATATCTGTTTTACGCAAACTCGGATTCTATCTCGACCAGAATTCCGAGACGAACACAATGGCGCAACCCGTTCCCCTTAGTTCTCACGTCTGAGAATAATTATTCTTTAATTTAGTTAATCTGATTATTCAAAAATTCGGGGTGTTACATGCCTGATGGTGGTTAACGTGACTAATCCAGCTTAATAAACGTAAGTGCGTGACTATATTTTAATAATTAGAACTAAGGTTCTGCTTTGATTTCGAACGGAATTAAATAGCGGGCCTGTGTAGTTCTTTCATGCCCGAATATAGTTTTAACCTGAAGACCAGTTAATCGAGGATATATTTTATATAGACATGGCCATTTAACTTTAATAAGGAGATTTGGTGTCCAATACTAGTATAACGTGGTGTCCTGAAAACGTTGCTGAATGGGCTTTAAGTGAGATCATACGTTTATTTTAGTTATAAATAATGACACACATGGCCTCATAATAGGATTTATAGTGTGCCTAATTGAAAGCTAACAATGCTAAATCATGGCTCTTATTCCATCCAAATCGAAGGTTGTATAATATAAGTGTAGGATGATCGACAGCGGGAGTATCTGAAGGTGATATTAGTCGTAATGGTAAAAGAGGATAACAAGGAGTTATTATTTCATTAGAGAAATAATAAAGCAACATTTTTGATGAAGACTTGGAATAGAGGTATATATTGAGATTCCAAAGTAAAAAGTGGAAATAAAAAGGGGTTGCGTGAATTATAACGATATTGTCGTGATTTGAAAAGGGAATGTAAAAGATGGGTTCTATAAGAATAAGCATAGATTATCGTTTTTCAAGTAACGAATAAAAGATATCTCGTAACTTTGTTTTTACGAGTAGTAAGTTCAAATGATTTCCCAAAATTATATAATAATGTGCTAATGTTTTGTAAGTGGAAATAGACAACTAAATATAATATAGGATTTTCATATGTATTAAAATGAACTTGTTTAAAGAGAGAACTTACGTTAAGTAAGAAGCGGAAAACTATATTTGAAATGTCGAAATATTTAAGAGTTTTAAATTTACATTTGTTTAATTAAAAGGCCAAGTGGTGCTGAATACTGAACCAGTGAACTCATTGGATTGTCATGATAGAAACACTGTTTATTTTGATAGTTAAATCACCGACTATCAAATCTGTCCAATACGATTGTTGGTACAGAAAGACCGGGATCGGATTTATATTCGAAACCATTCCGACCAACAAATATGTGAAGATATCAGAAGATGATCGAGATGGAGCATTGAAGACCGTAGATCTTCATTACACGGAAGAACCACTAATAATCTCTGGTTTAGCGGCAAGAGATAAACTGTGATTCTATCGTGGTTGGAATCTATGGGTTGCAAGGACTTCTCGCTACTGATCCATGGGGTGATACCTATATTGGATGCAGTAGGAGAGTGCCTTCGGTTCATCCTGTTCCTGGTTGACTTGCATGGACGGATGTTTGACAGAGTATTTCCAAAGTGATCACGTACTTTGATTTCTTCAAACGTACCATAGTTGGGTCGCTACTAACCAGGGTATTTTTGTGGACGTCAATTAGTGATATCTGGCGGATTTGACGATGTGGCATTCAAAGTAAATGGTGACCAAATATTCCCAAAAAGGAAATTAAAACCTCAAGCCTCACAGCTGGGAAATAACAAAAATCTGGCAGGCAGCATGGCTATGCGGGTCGCTCCCATTAGGGTGTATAATCACCTATCTAGAGAATATCCTTTTGCTTCTTTAATATAATTCGATGCTGTCCCTTTTCGAGAAACGGTGGTTTGAGCCCAATCGTTGGTGATATACATTCGATACACTCAAGCGAAATGAGTGGTCGGTCATGTGAGGGCCGGGTTGCAAGACGTTCTTGTTGAACCCAGTGTATTCGCCTCTATAGATACACTATCGATAGGTGGTGCCATACCTTGTCATAGTTGGAATCCAATCTCCAATAAGCGTCGCGGTTTTTGATTGTATACTATATATG
This sequence comes from Allium sativum, assembly GCA_030737875.1. Classification (NCBI taxonomy): domain Eukaryota; kingdom Viridiplantae; phylum Streptophyta; class Magnoliopsida; order Asparagales; family Amaryllidaceae; genus Allium; species Allium sativum. The sequence goes on along the minus strand of JASFAX010003337.1, from coordinate 4,968 downwards.
TGGAGCGTGAGATGAAAGCGTTCCACTAGATTGCTATTTACTTTGTATTTAGACACTATTATAATATTAGAAAGGATATTGATTTCAAAATGGTTTGGGTTATCGTAAGGTAAAAACCGTCCGTGTTTATGTGTGGATTTGGTCTTACGATTATCCTTTTCTTTTGAAAGATTTTTAACTTAAAAATCAGGTTGTGTGATACCCTTAATACTGTGTGAGTTTTACTCACTCTGGTTCACCAGACTGACCCGGTGTTAGGGCTGTCAATGGGTCGGGTCGGGTTCGGGTCGGGTCAAGTCGGGTTCGGGTCAAATTTTAAATGGGTCGGGTCAACCCGTTTAATAAACGGGTCTTATTATGCCAACCCGAACCCAACCCGTTTATAAACGGGTCGGGTCGGGTCAACCCGTTTTGACCCATTTAATTTTGCAGATATCCCTTTATCACCTACATTTTGCAAAATAAAAGAGTACTGAAATAGAATAATACGTTGCTCAAAAACACATTGCTCGAAATAGAATAATTCATTGCTCGAAATAGAATAATACATTGCTGTCAATGGGTCGGGTCAGGCCGGTGTTTTGTAAATGCTCGGGTTAGCCCGGGGTGTATAGGTTCAGGTTATCGAATGTTGTGAAGCCCAGAGACGAGCTGGAGGTTATCAGACGTATGATATTATATAGCTACTATTCCACTGTATGTTGTATACGGGAACAGGTTATTATAACTGTCCCATTGTGTGATGTACTCTGATATTGTAAGTATCTTGAAAGCTCTCAATAAAATTTTATTTATGTATTATATTTTGTTCCGCTACGATGTGAGACTCTGTGTTGTGTTGTTTTCTTCTTCTTCTTCTATTCTAATATTTCTTTCTTTCTTATCTCACCCTCTAAATTCTTCCTAATAACGTTCCAGTGTTTTCGGTATTTGAAAGGTCGGCATGAGGTACGGGAAAGGTGTTTATGTCGATTTTCAGGGCTGAAAATCCCTGGGTCATTATAGTGGTATCAGAGCTATTGGTTTAGGAATAACCTTGGCTCTGTGGCGTAACTCTATAGAGATTGGATTAGTAATACCCTAGATCGAGATTGAGTGTATATATATATGAGAGCGTAATTGTAAATTTTATATGCAAATGTTTTGTATTGTGTTTGTTGAGCGGTTCAAGTGTTGAGAAGCATAGAACTGTCAATCGATACAGTATTGTTTTGTAAAGAGGGTAAATGAAATATTTTTTCCCAAATTATATTTTTGTATAGAAAAGAAATAATTTTACCAAATTATTGGGATATTGGTGTGTTTGATTGATTTGAATGAAATTCAAATTAGATTGAGAATTGAATTGAAACTTAACTTTGTTAAGTATAATTGAATTAATAATGATATTGGAACCAATTAAATAAATTTGGAATTTTAATAAATAATAGTCAAATAGAAATCAATCGGATATAAATCGATTGATGTTCAATTATGTGAAACCAAAGTAAAATATTATTATTGAATATAAATTCAATTGATTTGGTTGTGTATTGGTTGCCTTGATTGTGAAATCTTTGTTATTAGATGGTAGATTGTTTGAATGAAATGAATCAACGATTTAATGAAGTTGAATAAAGTATAAACTAAAATAAATAAATTCCAGTATAATAAAACTGGATTAAACTTCAGGTGAATTGAGATTAAGGATATAGACCTGTATGGGCGAATAAATTGATGCTCATGTTTGAATTTGTGAATTTGTGAAGTTATACTTGTTGTTCAAATGAAATGTTATTTGGAATCCCGTGTATTTGTGACTTACATGTGAATTGAGTTAAGTACAGGTGCCTGATGGCTAGGCAGATTGATATTGGTTGAGTAAATCGCATATACATAGAGCAGATATGCTTGATAGCGCTCGTAAAATGTAACAACCCGGAAAATCTGAGCCAATTTAAAATTTTTATTTTGGCAATTTTGATGAATTTTGAATACTTAAAATGATTTATTTTAAATATTAATGACGAAAAATTTATTTTGAATATAATTAGAATGTATATATTTATTTGAATCGTCGTTAGAATATAAATATATTATTTATAATTATAAAAGGAATTGAAAATGGCGCGGTAGTTCGATAATTCGATTTCAAAGTTCAAATGAATGTACAGGATTCAAAATAAACCGGATTTTGGCTAAACCAAAAATATTAGAATCTAATTGAGAATATCTTTCCAACGAATCCGAAAAATTGAAATTTCATAGCGGGAATCAAAAGTTACGTCCAGTTGAAAATTCCGAATAGTCGCTATGGAATTCTGGCCCTTAAAAATGGAAATTTTGCAAACGACCTCAGTTTTCGACGAAACCACTTTAGTTGGATCCATGATTTCAAGTTATTGCTAGATTCCAAAATTCGTAATTTTTTGAATCAATATGTGAGCGTGGCAAAGGAAAACGCGTTTGACCAGTTTCAGTTGATTTTAATCGACTGGAAAATAGCCATTTTTCAAACGGTCTCAGAATTCGATGAAATTAGGTTTGATAGGACCGTATCGTCAATACGAAGCTAGAAAATATTTTTCTGGAATTTTTAGAGTTCGTATGTGGCCCCGGTAAATTGAAATGCGCGTTCAAATTCAATATATAGAGTTATATTTTGATTTTGACGAAAATTGATCAAAACGATCGAATCAGCCTATGATACATATCCCATTGTGTTCGGAATGGGGGTAATTAGATATGGACGACAGGCGGTGGGTCTCATTTCGAGGACGAAATAAAAAGTTACTTTTTGGAGATTAATTAAATATAAAAATAAAATAAAAACCCTCTCTTCCTTTACTCTCAACCCCCCCCCCCCCCCCCGTTTCATTTAATTCGAAAGAAAAAAAAGAGAAAGGAGATCGACGGGGGGAGGAAGCCGCCGCTTCCACTGTCGCGGGCCCGCCCATCGCAGCGCCTCCACAGGCGGCGGAGCTCCTCCAGCTCCACGCCACCTTCTCCTCCCCTTCTTCTAAATCGATCGACCCCCCCTTGTCCTAGCCGTGCCCTCTTCAAACCCTAGCTCCACCGCAAATCGCAGCCCCCTTTTCCCGTCGCCTCCCCCACCGCCTGAGCCGCCGCCGATGATCAACCCCCCTGCAGCGCCCGATGATGAAGACCTTCCCCTTTGTTTAAAAAAAATACTGTAAGTTTCTTCCTTTTGTTTATTTTATTTCAGTAATTTTCTTATGTATGAACTGATTTTTAAAACTGAAAAGAACTGATTTTTAGCCTATGAAAATTTGATTTTTAAGTGCAAAAAGAATTGATCTTTATATGTATGACATAACCATAAAGATTGGATTTTTTATATAAGGTTTTCATAATGAAAAAGATTAGATTTGTAACATAGTAAAGATTTGATTTTTGTTTATATAGAAATATGTTATATATATATATATATATATAAGAATAGCGGTAAAAAGATTTGATTTTTATCATATAAATGACTTGATTTTTTTTTACATATAAAGTGATGATTTTTATCACATAAAGATGTGATTTTTACAATGAAGGAGAAGTATATGAATGATAATTTTTATAAGAAAGATAGGATTTTTATTTAATATAGAAAAGGATTTTATTTTTGAAAGTGAAAAGTTTAGATTTTTATTAAGGAAAAGGTAAGCTTTTTATTAAGGAAAAGGCGAAACTTTTATCGAATAGAAATATGATTTTTGTATATATAATAACCATATAAAAATGTGATTTTTATAGCGTTGAAATAAAAATCTGATCTTTATATAAGAAGAAGAATTATAAAAATATAATTTTTATATAGAAAGAAGCGTTGAAAATATATATGAAGTAGAAATAAAATATGATTTTTATTTATTGAAATGAAGAGATAAAAATATAGTTTTTATAATAAACAGCAGGGCAAGGACTGCATTAGAATTTCAAACAGATCCAGACGGTTCAGCAGTTCAAAAGTAAAGCACGACGGAGTGGAACCCTCAGTGAGAACTTCTCACTTTAAATTTTCTTTTCTAGTTAAAATATACTAGGATGCAGACGGTGCTTAGCAGCACCCGACACCCGTCGTCCACAGACCATGGATGGTTTGTATGTTTGATTGTTTGTTGTGGTGAAAATTGATTGTGTGATGTTAAAGGAAATAAAATATTTATATTGTTAAAAATATTTAATCGTTAAAAATATAATTTTTAACAGGTATGTGAATAAATAAAAATCTGTGTTTGTTGATTTGAAACCCCACACGGGTATTGGGATAAAACACGGCATACACTAATCCCAATAATTAGTTGTATGTCGATCGATTGATTGACATGCTATTATAAGCGTTAGATATCTATATTTGATGCTTATACAGTGTAGTGCACTTTGGATGATGGTTGATTATTTGTCAGTGCTATTTTATACATGTGTTGTGTGGAATCCATATAATTAACATTATATGGTAATTGATTGGGCCTCATACCAATTGGGAAATAAAGAATATTATAAAAGAAAATTCATGTGTTGAATAGAATAAATAGTCATGTGTTGACGATGCTCATGTGTTGAGAATTCATGTGTTGAAAGTGTATTCATGTGTTGAATAAAATATTTATACAATAAAATTCACCCTTTTATTGTAAGTAAGAATTAATAAATATTCATGTGTTGAAAGTAGTAAATATTCATGTGTTGAAGAAAATATTCATTTGTTGAATAGAATAACGAAGTTAGTGAAATATATAAAGCCGTGTTGATTAGATGCGCCATTTTAACGCGAACGATATTTATATCGATTATATTCGTTTTATAATGAATATAGAAAAAGGAAGTGATTTCAAAATATAATATTTTGAAAATATTATCATTTATATATATTGATGATATGGAATATGCAATTTTGATTTAAAATTGAATATGAAGTTGAAATCGTTTTGAAAACGAATTATAAAATACGTTTTGAATTGAAATCAATGAAATATA